>RDPX01000005.1:7303760-7318335 GCA_003991215.1 Morbakka virulenta
CAAATATTAATGAATTTTTAAGAACATTATTAACATTCGCTCTATTGTTGTACAAATAAAGCGGAAAAACAAACCTTCGAGGGGTAAAATATTCTTTTCATGCCTTGTAGCATTTCCTGTGGTTACATTAGGAGAGGTGACAACAGTCTGGAGAAAATAATTTTGCAAGAAAATATGGAGGGCAACAGAGGACGTGGAAGACACAGAATGAGATGGTGGGACAATATTATGGCAATAGTGCGCCAACCTCACACAGAAACAATCAGACCAATGACGGACAGATCAGCTTGGATTAAGCTTGTCAACATGGTCACGAGAGGTTGAAATCGACCTGACCGAGACAGATAGATGGATATACAGACAGACAGACAGACAGATAGATAGATAGATAGATAGATAGATAGATAGATAGATAGATGGATAGATAGATAGATAGATAGATAGATAGCATTTCCTACACAAATAGCAGAAAGTAGAGTTTTGGAGTTGAATCCAGGTAACTAATCATAATTTAGCCTCTTTAATTTCAGCTTGGGGTGTGGATGAATTCTAATTTAGGTTTATATTTCCCTTTTTACTGAATACATGCATGTTATTTACCTTCATAATTTCAATATTGATTACACCTAAATGTCAAATAATTTTGTAGAATCTTGAGACGTTTGATTATTTTGAAACTCTTTCTTCTTATACACCTCTATCTTAACAGACTGACTCTTAATAAGGCATTTGAGAAAACAGAACTAAGCAGTTCACAGAGAATGTTATAAAGAAAAGCATGGTAATTTAATGAAATACGGGCAATGATTATTGGAACTTCGTTATGGAATTAGATTAAGGTTTACTGATATTCTGAGCTTGAGGGCTTTTTTAAAATTTCTTCCCTGCTTTGGCAATTGGTCTTATCAGCTCATCATTTGGAAAACTTTGAAGTTTAATTGTTGTAGAATTCAGTTTTAAGTTTGGGGATTTTCAAACTAACTTACATCATTGATTTCCTTGTTTAAGAGGATTGAGCAAACTTGGATCAATATATGCATTGCAACCAGAATAACAACCAAAGGAAAAACTAAAGGTATCCGGCAATCAACAGATGAGACAATTGTCACATCAACCAATCAATCAATCAATCAATCAATCAATCAATTTGGGTGCCGTGCCAGAATTCTGGCTTAGGCGGCAGATATAGCATCTTTCTCTTGCCGGTTCTTCATACTCTAAGTGAGCACAGTGGGTCTCCAACCAGTTGCACTTTCTTACCATGCCCAGTACCCAGTTCTTTGTCTTCCCCTTAATATTTTCCTTCTACACGGCCAGTCAGTACAGTCTCTTCAAGCCTCTCCTTCTTCATCATATGCCCTACAAACCGAATCTGCCTGTTCACGATCGTGTGTAACAACTATCTATCAGTCCCTGTCTTGCGCAGAATATCTACATCGGTAATCCTGTCTGTCGTTGATACCCTCAACATTCTCCTTAGAGGCCACATTTCCACTGGTCTAACCTGTTTTCCAGACTTTTAGTAATAGTCCAACTCTCGCAACTATATAGTAGCGTTGACCACACGTAGCATTTATGTAGCCTAATTCTAGTTTCGATTGTCATACTACTTGACCGTAGAATCTTCTCCAACTTTTTGAAGTTTGTTTTCGCAATGCCAATTCTTCTCTTTATTTCCACCTCTGATCTGGTGTCTCCTGCAACCAAATTACCCAAATAAACAAATTGTTCAACTTAATAAAGATCTTACATCTCGTCTCCTTTTTTGAAAATCCCATCACAAATGACTTTTTCTCTTGTTACATCACGTCTACTGAAAAGAAAAAAGAAATGGCTTGACTTTTGTAGAAAAAGAAATTACTTGACAGCCTTTTACTATTACTTGGATTTGAGCTAACCTTGCATTTAGGATAAACATTTGGATTCTCCTACTTGTCAAGAAAATGTTGGTATTATCCAGTTTAGGAAACCTCGCATCAATTAAATGGTCTTATTAAACCATTTTTAGTTTGTTTGAATTTATAGTAGTCTATATAGTAGACATAGCTGATACCTAGGAAAAGACGACCTTACCACAAATAATCATATATTAGTGATAATGATATTAGCAGTAAAGACAGATGTTCTTTTTGCTCATTCGCAGGTCTCTATCCTAACCCCACAACACAGTAAATTGGGCAGCAGAATGTTGTCTTTCTCATACCTATTAGCGACTTTTCAGCCTAATACCTTACACATAGTTTACTGTCTGCTGCATTAGTAATATTTGAAGCAGGCTACGAAACATAGGTTTGAATTTAAGAGTACCTGACCCTTTTTCTTCTTTTTCCATATTTTACTTTCGCCAACCTTTTAGAAGGCTTATGTTGAAGATGTAATATCAAGATTATATCACTCCGCAGTAGCTATTACTTCTTACCAAACCTAACCTTACCTTAGCTGGTCGGCCGGAGCAGCCCACCCATGTGCCCGAGCCATATCTTCCTCTCAATCATCGAGGCCAGTTCATTTCCATCACTTGCCACGTAAAAGATTGGGTGGGATACCATAGGCTCTAAGTATGCGCATCACCTTTCCCCATTGTTAGGAATCAAAGGCTCTCCGAGAGTCTATGAATGTCAAAATCACCTTCAGGCTGTTTGCCTTATCTCAATCGATAATTCGTCTGAGGGCTTGAATCTGTGCAACTGTGGTCCTTTTGGGGCGAAAACCATTCTGATTTATTCTCAATTTGAGGTCAATCACACTCGCAATGCGATTAAGAATAAGACAATTATAGCTCTCAGCAATTATGCAAATTAAGCTGATCCCTCTAAAGTTGTCAGGTTTTGAGAGTTCTCCAAATTTAGGTACTGGGACAATATTCATGAACAACCACAGTTCTGGTTTGCTGTTCTTCATGGGAGCATTGTTGCAAAGATCCAGGCAGAGCTTGTCAAAATGACAGGATTTGAAAACGTCTTGAGGAATGTCATCTGGCCTAGCAGCTTTATCGAGTTTCTGGGTCAATTTCAGTTTTCTGAATTCATTCATGTCGAAGGGATTATCATTTATCTCAAGATCTTCAAACAAGTTGGGTATTTCTTTATCAGGTTCATCTACTTCAGGAGGATTGCCTAGGAGGTTTTTGAAGTGTGTGAACCATGTGCTCACTCTCCTCTGGGCTTTTACCAGGTACCTGCCCCTCCTTTGTCTTCTTTCATCCTGTGATGTCATTTTTCTTCCAGGCCTCTCTCTATTTCTGGGCTCTATGAACAGCTTCCATATTCTGAATGTGTCTCACTAGCTCCTCTTTCTGCATTGTTTTTTATGCTTGATATAGATTTTGTACAGTTTCAGATCGGAGCTCTTTGTCATCATCAGTTTCATACTGACTCTGGGCTTGTTGGACTTCCTTGCAGGCCGTGACTACTCTGTCGTCAGACTACCTCAGTGTATTCTTTGATTTGGCCTTTCTGTGGAGATACTCTTCCATCGTTTCTCTATTTGCTTGCACAAACGTTTTGTACTTCTCTCCGATGCTGTCCTCTTCAAGTACTTTAACGTCATATCAAACCACTCTAGTCAAAAAACTTCTTTAAAAGGGATGGTACGGATACTAAAAATCAAATAATTAGGCACACACGACCGTCATACTTATATTTTTGAATAGAAACATGTTTTGTTCACAGTACAGAAGCGGGAGAGGAAAAAAGGAATACTTAACATGGGGCTGACTCCCTGAAACCTGAGGATATGATCATTACTCATTAAATACCAGAGCCACGTAACCAGTTACGAATCAAAATTGGCGTTGTGTAATACGTTTCTGCAATTTCAGATTGATAAATTAAAAAAAACCTTCTTCCTCGGTTTGGGTCCAGAATGAATACCCAGCTCCTGATATGAGATTGAACATAGATTTTGGATTAACAAGATTTTTCAGTTATATGATTAATATTGTCCTCCCAACTCCCTTTGCTTACCAGAACATTACGGGGGTCAAAGGTCAGGATGTGGCGTAAAGAAGCTATTAATGGTAACAAAAAGTAAAGGGCATCGTTTTTTTGCTGACAATACCAAACTTTGGTTTTAAGTACGATGGCGTTAACATTATTATACTGCTGTTCACCATTCGATTTCATTAGAAAAATAGTTCCAATTAATTTTCTGGGAAGCCACGCGCACAGCAAACACTGCTTCACAAGCATAACCGTAAATGAATAGTCATCCAGCTGCAAATTAAGCGACAGGAGTAGTACAATATTAAGTGCAGATTTTTGTTATACTCACAGTTTTCTATCCAGTTTGTTTTCCATACCTTTGTTTATATTAAGTGAGTTTTACTTCAAGATATATTTTTATACAGAACGAGCATTTTCGTTTGCACAAACGTAACAAAAATGGTGACAATGGACGTCAAATAAAGAACAAGACGATATTTCTGAATACACTTTCTGAATGGTGTCGGTTCCTATATGATCACTTTCTTCTCATGTATATTCTTTATCGGCAAAGGCTTCCAGTATCATTGGAGGAATTCAATCTCTTCATAGGTGTCTGTTACATATATCACCTTTTTCCAGACCAGCTTCACATATTTTCGTATTTTTTATCCCATCATCACTGCTTTGCTTTCACTACCTTTCAATTTCCTGGCAACTCAAGTCAACCATTTTTTACCATCGTACTCAGTCTTGCAATACAATCCCAGCCACTCTCTAATCCTGCTTCATACTTCTTTTATTAAGAGGCAGTTTAACAAATTAAAAGTTTTCGGAGGCGGATGATATCTAGTTATTATCCAGGGTGACAGCAAGTTTTACAATTTTCTTTTTTGCTCCCTAAAATCCCCTGAATACGCATTTCCACGTCGTTTTTATGCCTTAATGCTGATACTTAACATATCTAATCAACAAAAAAGTTGTGAAGCTAAGGCCCCTAAAGCTCTCAAGCTCGCAAATGAAGCAATTCATTCTCGCATTTCTCTCTTTTTTCCCCCGAGTATCAGTTTCCTTATCATGCATCATTGTTAGCTTAACTGCAGCGCGAGCTTCACGGTTTTTTCCTACTCTACTTCCTGCTGAGGTCTCGTGTAAACATTTATTACATATCTCAGTCAATATTCTTCCTGTTGAGGGTTTAACGTGTTTCCAGGAAATGCAATAAATTACAATATTCTTAAAATTCTGTTTCACAACAGAACCTCAATAACTATAACTAAATTGATAACCAGTAACTTTTATTTCTCACTTGTTTTGTCCTTTTGGGAATGAATTGAGGGATAGAAATTGCATCAGTTTTCAATTTGATCAGATAGCTTTGCTTTAATGCCACTAATAAGTGGAAGACTAGATTGCAAAAACGATCTGATTATGAATGGAGAGCTAATAACAGTTGGTCCAACCAACGACCATTGACCATTGACCAAGTCAAAGTTTGAGCCCAGTTCAGTACAACTTTTTCCACGGGTTTTCCTTTAGCATTCGTAAAATTGTAAAAAATACGATATGAAATAATTAACGCATAGAAACCTTTTCTATGTTTACAGGATTTCAAAAATACTGCAAGTGAAAATATTTTATTGATATTTAATCGCAATATTCACGCATATCAGGGATGCTTTATGACGGTCCTTTAGCTCTATTAACCTCATTCTATGTTTGTACAAAAAAATACTGATATATGTTTAAATAATGCTCAGGTTTAGCTCATGGAGTCGAAAGAAATGTAATTGGGGGATTTAAACAAGACTGAGAAGTTATCTGATTTCCTATTTGATAAGGAACTGCAGATATAAGGGCAAAGGGGAAAAGATTTTGTCCTATGTGACATATTTATCTTCTTTGACAATTATACAGCCATAAAAGGTCGGCAAGCTAAACGACTTTGCAGATACGTATTCAGTTGTATTCTTAAGTAATATGCATCTCCTACGCTTCCTTACCCATTTTTTTCAAGGTGCAAAAGGTAAAAAATTGTAGCACGGAACGTATGCTTTTAATACTTTTCCACAACTTAAAATTTGGGATGGATTAGTCTTACCAATATATGCCTTGAAAAATGTGCCGCTTAGTTCCACGCAGGTAATAGCAAGCGTTAGCTTTTAAATAATTCCTTTAAAAAAAGCATATCGGTTCCAAGGGTGTGTCACAGGGATGTTACGTCCTAGCATTTCTTTCCAGAACAAACCCTCACTTTAATGCTCTACCAATTTTTTCATGTTTCATTCTGGTACTGAACAAAAAGACACAACAACTAAAAAACTACTTACCATTCTATGTTTACAGTATCCTATTTTTTCTATGATAAATAAGACTGTCCATATTAAATTTTCTTACTGTATCAAAAATAAAATACCTGTTGTACAGTAGTTTTATCTAGACCATGCCCACATGTACAGAAACAAATAAAACAAATATCTTCAAATGAAAAGAAGCTACTTTTCATTATATGAAAAACCACGTGACGCTAGTCTCTAAAAGATACTTAAAGGTTCTAGATTGTTTTACGTATAAAAAAACGGGAGCCAAGAAGCCTTACACTAAAATATAACAAACCAGAATGCAAGTCTGCAGTGCTTATTTCAATATTTATCTACGTCCATTACCATTTCCCTTAAGTCGGGTAAGGAGCTTAATGGGTGCAGTTTGGAATACATTAGATTTTTTAACTTAAGGTGGAAACAAAAAAAAAAGTCTGATCGATATGTTTTCAAAAACACGCTATTAAAACACCGTTCAATTTGGTCGATAGCTAATTCCTTGCACTCGACTGGACAAAGGCCGCCAGAATAAGCAAGCTGAAAAGAAGTGTATTTTTTTCATTCAATACTGAAAACAGAGACAACAGAGAACGTCCGTCAATTTTTTCAGGACGCTGAGAAAAGCTAATCACCTGTTTGTGTCAAAGGCTGCGGAAAAACCGTCACTTTTGGTGACTGGCTATTTAAAACAAATGTAAACTATAAACAACTTCTTTCTGTTTGCAACGCGGAACGTGATGAAAATTGAATATGAATTGCCTCCAATGTTCCTACATTAAAGGTAGACCTAGCTCAGCCATTTAGTTTGAACTGATTTATCTCCAAATTTTCACTGCATTCGCGGTTTAGCAGAAAATGCTGTGCTTAGCAGAACCTGAATTCACAATTCTGCGCGAACCCTTCCATTGTCTTTTTGGCTGAGCTCGTCAAACACGGGATTTTTCTCTCAAAACACTGAGCATTTATTGTTTTATTGTATCTACCAGCCTTTAGGATTTACGGCCTACGTATCTGGCATCACACCGGCACTTAAACTCACACAACCATACCTAAACTTTTGGCAGGGAAGATATCCTGAACGATGGAAGAACTTTTTGCTATTTTTTGCATAAAATAACTTAGGTGCAGTAGTACGACGACATTCAGAAACTTTCCTGGTAATTTGATTTTCAGATTTAGTAGAACCAATTCCTGTAAATGCGATTTTAAGGTATGAGGGCCCTCTTTAATAGGGTTTTTGAAAATAGATCAATTACAAATTATCTACAAATTATCTAGTTATCTGTTCAATTTTCATCATCTCCTCTTTTCAAAAAAAATTATTTGTCTGCAGTTTACAACTTATGAACCATCAGTCATCAAAAGTGACGGGCTTTCCTCAACCTTTTACAAAAGATGTAAATAAAAACAACAACACTTGCTTTCAACTTTCTTATTCTGGCGCCCTTGGTCCATTCGAGTGCCAGCGAGATCGCTAACGACCGAAATGAACGTTGTTTTAATAGCTATTTTTAAGTTTAGTACCACTAATCGTTTATTTCAATATATTCTCCAGAAATTGGGCAAATTAGACTAATATCTCCTTTAGCATGTAAGCAGGCTGGAACTCGGTATTTCACCAAGGCCGTGACAATTGGTGGGGCAATATACATTTTGACCGAAATCGAAAGCAAAAATGATCGATGCTATGAAGAGCAATCACCTGGCTGGATGTCGTTTCTGAACCCAACAAATAGGCTTTCTGTGTGGTTCCAATTTTTCTGCTTGAGCAATTAAATTCGAAATCTAAACTGTATAATTGCATTAGCCAGTAGACTCTGGGTAATATATAAATCAATAACCAGTTCGACTGTTATAAAATAAGTTGCTAGTAATATCTTTTTTACTGTCAAAAAAAATCAAAAGTTCTTCCCTTTCCAGGGCGATTTTCTGTTTGTTCCTCTCTGTGCGACTCTCTGCGTCTATATATGCTCAAATTTTATGTGTATATTAAGTTAATATTTAGTGTTTTACTCACCATTACATGCTACATACCATGTAGAAAACTGCACCATACCTTAATGCTATAGGCTTAGTATAAGAAATGATAACCATATTTAACAGATATAGACTTAGGCTGACAAAGATTTCTACCACTGGCCCGACCCCTAACAGTTAACTATTCAATTTATTTAACCCTTTACAGAGTTTAGCATGTAAATTCATTTCCCAGTTGTACTAGTTCCTCTAAAAAAGTAGACAGATCAGAAAGAAATTGTGACCTTTATTTAAGCATTAGCATGGAATCTGTAACAGTTAAAGACTGGCAATTTGGAGTACAATAAAAACGTATTCTTCGACAGGTTCAAAACCTGGGAGCGGGGGGGGGGCACTTAACAGTTACGGAAAACTCATTGTGATACTTTTCAAAATACCCACACTTCTCTACAACATTGTATAAAAATGAAATATAACCCACTTAATGTAATGCAACATTAAGCAACTACAAAATACGGGGGTAAATGTAAAAGAAAATAATCATTAATCCAGCCAGTTGGAAAAGGTTTAGTATTATCGATTCATCTTATTTTCGCATGCATATCACTTACTGCTAATCATTTACTAATTACGCACTGAACGCTCTAATAACCTATCAAGCCCTTGAAATATTCTTAACGTTACTTAACAAAATCAACATTACCTGCATCTCCGCTCCGCCATTCGACACACATCATTACTGAACGAATACTATGACGAAGGTTTAATTTCAGTACAAAAAAATATTCTCAGGTTACAAAAGTCAATTGAGGAAATATCACCTATTTCATTCCTTAATGAAAATAACAGTTTACAAATTTCAATTACAATCTCGACAAAATACCTTACGACTCGTATGTTTCGGGGGCCTTCTGAGGAAACATACAAACTTGTTTTTCTATCATACTTTGGCAAGGAACTGTCTTTATATGGGTTTACTGTAGCAATGAATAATTTCTTAACCGAACCCCTACCCAATGGTAATTGGAGGCCTTTAGGTGGCTTCATGCAAATACTTTTAAAAGCCGCACGCTTTTAAACGTATTTACACGAGGAAATTAAAACTGGAAATACTTGGTTGGTGACTTAATCGACAATCAGCAAAAAACTGTAATTCATTTATAATGTTAAATTTATACGTACAGAGATATATTCCAATACTATCATAAAGATCTGAAACTATTTCCCAAGGCAACTGCACTATGACAGTAATAGGCTACTAATACAGCTTGAGTACAAACCGAATGGCAATTGCTACCGAAATAAAGAAAATTGTAAACAACAGCAGGTTTTGTTTCATATTCACTAGAAAGCGAGCCCTACAGACCCTTATTAAAATACAC
Source organism: Morbakka virulenta (assembly GCA_003991215.1). NCBI lineage: Eukaryota > Metazoa > Cnidaria > Cubozoa > Carybdeida > Carukiidae > Morbakka > Morbakka virulenta. The sequence continues at coordinate 7,313,364 of RDPX01000005.1, forward strand.
GCGCTTAATTTTGTCACCGTACTTTTCTTGTATCGACTTTTGAACGTCAGCTTCCAAATGCTCCACATCCATTGAGCTAATAAAAGGGCAAGCAGTTATTATTTGACGAAATAATGAAATAAGAATTATAAATAAATTAATAAGAAATTTTAAGGAAGGTCAAACCTTGAAAACTAATACATAATGTAGACAAACTTTAAAAACTCGATCATAGAAGTAGGGTGGTGCATAGTTTACAAACGTTTGAAGGGGAACCATTTCTTCAGCTAAAACTAGACACAGGGTGATATGATCTCTCGAGCAATTGAAAAAGCAAGTGTACACATGACAAGTAACCATAGAAAAATTTCCATTACTTTGTTTTCCCCCTCGCCTTGTCTTAACACAGATTCGCAATTTTTCTTCAAGCTAGAAGTAGATATATACCAGGGTGATTCTAAAAATTACGCGCAATTTGTTTATTACGTCATGGGCTATATTTCCATCATTTGATAACATTACAAAAGAAGGTCTGGAATGGCAAAAAAATAAATAAATGTAGTGTGCGGAAAGTAGAGCTGCTCGTTCTGATAACCACATATGGCCATGAAAGGAAAAGGCATTGTTTCGAGTTACCTCTGACGCAGCCCTTATGTTCCAGTAATTTCCCTTCAATTATATCTTTATAATCTTGTTACTCGTTGCGTCTTGATAATGCAGCCCAACAGCGCTTGTGGTTTGTAAATAGCAAAGGACTGGCTTGTTTGTCAATTTCCAGTAAACATACACTGTATCAGTTGTTTGACTGGCAATTAGATTTCCCACAGCAATCCCATTCCCCGCTATTGGAAACCCTTCAAATAAACATTTTCCTCCATGTTTTCTCAAAAAATAAGAAGAGAAATAATCTTTTAATGTTTCAATAGACCAGATGGGCTTGTGACCAGCGTAGCTGCATTCTTAGACCTTAAATGGGCCATTCCTGTATGCCGTGATCCAAAAATACTCTTTGTAGAGTCTCAATAATAGAATAAAATATGCAATTCAGCAGCTCTCTAATGTTTTCGCCTTTCTTTCAACCAACAAAGCTTTGATCCAGCTGTCCTCTTAATACTGACGGGGCTTAATTTTTCTTAGTAGATAGATACTTTCTCAAAGAGACATGACTTGTAAAGCGATGCAGCTGACGATGTATACTGAAAGGAGGGAGTGGGGCTACTTTCATTAAAGCAGCTTTTAATTTTATGTTCCCTGGTTTCACGTGAATCAGTGCGTGGTATTTCTTACATGGAACAGGGTTTTTTATATAAGGCGTGCGATCGCACGCGCACGCCTAAAAACGAGTATAATTTGCTAGGTGTGCGGTATATCGCACGCCTAGCAAATAATTCGTCAGTTGAGAGAGCTTTTAGTATCCTGACAATGGTTCTCTCCGATCGTCGTTTGAAAACAGGCCATGATCTCATGTTGATGCGCCTATTGATTAAAATCAATGACAAAAATTGGTCCGATCAAGCACGTGAAAGTATACAACACAGAGCACTTGAAATTTACCTTTCGTCAAAAAGAAGAAAGAGAAAACTTGATGACGGTGAACCAACTACTTCATTTACAACAATTACCATAGCAGATGAAGATAATAACGAATTGAATGATGCTAGAAGTGAGAGTGATTCTGATAGTGATTATGAATTGTGGGAGGAATAAGGAAGTTGAAGTAGAATATAAGAGTGTTGTATTTTGTTTTGTTTGTTTTGTTCAGGAGAAACTTTTCATTTGAAGAATGGTAGTTTTTTGTAATAAGCCCATGCTTTATTAATAGACGTATTTTTTAAATCGTGTACGAAATGATCAGTAGTTTATCAATGCTTTTATGAACTTAGAAAAATACAAATATTTTTGTATTATAATCAACTGAAAACTATCTTTGTCTATTCGTGATGTGCAGATGTTTGTTTCAAAAGAAATACTGCACGTTAATCTTGAAAAATGAAGACTATTAAATTGTTATTTTTATCTCAATTGACAATTAACATAATCGCACACCATCGCACGCCTAATAGATTCAGGCGTGCGATTAATCACTCGCCTGAATTCAGGATTTTGCTTCTAGGCGTGCGATTCATCACACACCTGAAATTTTCTTACAACAAAGCCTGATGGGAACGGTGGTACTCAGCAGATAGGTCATTTAGATCATGGAAGTTCTTTGTGTGGTCAATCCAATTTGGCTCAAAGATCGTTTGATTTCAGTATCTTCATGCCTTTTGGGGGTTGTTCTTGATGCTGGGTTTCACTTTCTATTATTTGGTTGGATTTCGTCCTGGGTTGAACTTTATGCCATAAGCAGTATACGGCCTGACAACGTGTTGCCGTACGAAAAGTACGAGTCTGATTTATTACCGTCCTCTTACATTTAACTACCAGTTTGTGACCCACTTGTTGTTCCATTTCCTGAGCAGATTCAGTGTTGCCTTGTATTGCTTTTTCTGCTTAAACAGCTCGTTAGTGATACGAAGGTGGTTTGAAGTAGCCATGGATAGTAGGAGTTTACGGTTAGCATTTCCATTCAAGCATAGTGACTGCCTAACGAAATTGACTGTCGTGATGTTTTATCCAGTAAGGAGTATCACTGGAAGGATTTTTTACCAGAGCAGTAGAACAGCCCTTGCAAACAAAAATTACAGTACAGGGAGTACACACATCGCTTTATCAATTTTATCAAGAGACCAGTAAGTTTAATGCTAAAATGTAGTACCCAGGCAGTGTTATGCAGAAAATTAAGGTAATGTATATTGCCCTAGACAAGAGAAAAGCATGAAATGCGCACATAAAAGTATCCAGTACACACACTTTTCACATAGTGAGACAGAAATAAAATTTAAACGAGCCCACGTTGTAACTAACTTTCCCAACCCCACTTGACCGAAAACACTTTGATACACATTAACCCATAAGCACACTCCACCATTATCAAAACGTCCACTGTTGATGCAAATTATCTATTAAATTTCAAAATCTTTATTAAGCATTTCTTTCTGAAGATGCTTTCTGAAAAACGACCACCAACTTACCAATTATAAGGCAGCAGAAAGGCACTGCAATGGCTTCTGTTAAACAGAACTTATCTTTGATAAATAAATTTAACCATATCCATCCTTTAATAACCAATTGCCAATTGTAACTTAACTAATATTTATCTTTTTAAAAAAGATTTGCGGATAGGCGAAAATTCCTTACGATTGGTGTTATTCCTCTTTTAAAAGGCTGAAGTTGCTTATGATCAATAATTTCATTAAAAAAACACAAAAACGTCAGATGCGTCATTTTTAACTATACTACTTTATTTACTGTTTAAAAAGAGGGTACAATATTAGTAATACTTAACAATTAAAATAATATAGTTAAAATTAATGCAAAAAATTTCCTTGACGATTGAAATAGCATTTGTATCACCTACCATCGCTGTGGAAACATAGCACAAGCACCTGGGACCATCAGCGATAAACTAAAATTCAAAAACAAAACAAGTATGAAAACAAGAAAAAGCCAATTTTACGGAGATAGTGTATGCGTCACGTTTAAGCCGAAAGTTGCAATAATTTAAGAATTTAACACATCGAAGCTATAAAGCCTGATATTGTGATGATAAATAAAAGAACAAAAGAGGCTAAAATAATAGACATCGCCATTCCTGGGGACAAAAGGGTCAACGTGAAGGAAACGGAAAAGATTGAGAAATACCAACCACTGAAGGATGAAATTGCACGGTTATGGAAGCTAAAGAGGATTAAAGTGATTCCTGTTGTTATAGGTGCGTTGGGAATGGTTAGTAAGAGGCTGGAATCACATTTGAAGGATTGCGATGAAAACATCAAAATGGAAGTTGTACGAAAAACAGCATTGTTAGGATCAGTACGTATCCTAAGAAAGGTAAGCGACTGCAAAAGTAAACTTGAAACCTCTGGTGGCTTGCTGCTGCCTGCTTTCAAGTTAATTTACCGACATCAAGAACTAAAGTCCAGAAGTGAAACATTGAAAATAATAATAATAATAATAATAATAATAATAATAATAATAATAATAACAAAACCTTTAAGCCACTACCTGTGCTATAAAAGCTTAAATAGTCGCGAAAAAAAACGGTAAAAAAACCCCTTACTGATCGATCGAGCCAGAAGTCTCTGCACGGAGAGTATGTTCTCCGAAGCCAAAATCATGATGTAGATCAAAATGCAACCCATCAGTGGCGTAGGTGTTCAGGGCTGAAGGCAGGGACTGAAGGCTTCATCATTGCCGCTCAAGACCAGAGTCTACTAACTCGAAACTATCAGGCACATACCCTTAGAAATGGCGCAGATCCAAAATGCAGACTGTGCGATAAACAAACTGAGACGATTGACCACATAGTTTCCGGTTGCTCCATACTGACCCCAAGTGAATACACCAAGTGGCATGACCGTATTGGGCAATATCTACACTGGGGTATACGCAATCATTATGGGATTAAAACCCACCAGAACTGGTACGAGCACCATCCACAACCAGTCGTCGAATCAGAGAATGTCACCATCTTGTGGGACTTCCCTGTGCATACAGACCGTACCATTCAGGCAAGCCGAACTGACATAAGGATAAAAAGAACAAACTATGTACACTGATTGATATGAGTGTCCCCTCTGACAATAACATCCCAGTGAAGGAGTTTGACAAGTTAAGCAAATATAAAGACCTGGAAATTGAAATACAAAAGATGTGGAACTTAAAAGCCACGACTGTGCCGGTCATAGTAGGGGGCACCTGGAATGATCAAGAAGGGAACTAAAAAATACATCTCGAAAGTACCAGGTAAACATAAACTCTGGAAAAAACAGAGGAACAGATGTATTAAAGAAGGAAAGAAGGGTTTTTAGAGGGATGGGGGGAGAGAGAGAAAGAGAGAGAGAGAGAGAGAGAGAGAGAGAGAGAGAGGGAGAGGGAGAGAGAGAGAGAG
>RDPX01000050.1:4488-32017 GCA_003991215.1 Morbakka virulenta
GGGGATAGTATGGGCATGGATTGAGAAAAGAAGACAATGAAGGTGTAAAGAGAGCAATGCTGTTTGAAGTTGAAGGCAGAAGAGGACGAGGAAAACCACCAATGAGATGGAGAGATAAGATGGAAAAAGATGCTGGAAAGATTGGCCTTAAAAAAGAAGATGCAAAGGATAGAACAAGATGGAAAACAAAGATTGGTTGAAAGTCGGTAACCCAATGACAGTTGGAAAAGGGCCGACTATAAACAATGGATGGATGGATGGATGGATGGATGGATGGATGGATGGATGGATGGAAACAAAGTAACATAGTTAATATATGATAGATATATGCTATTGCTAAAATCACTAAGTTTAAGTGCAATGGGTCAATGGTCATGAGCAACAACAATGTGGATGAGCAGAATTGAGCAACAGAAATATAAATGCTTTAACCCCATATTGGTGGCTGAAAGAAAAGCTTTGGGTTAATCAAGACTTTACCTTAAAGACCAGATGCAATGTGTACAGGGCCATAGTCCTGTAAATGCTACTATATGAGACATGATGCTACATTTGTGACAAATTCTGAGTGTAAAGTGGTGGTATTTTTTCTCCAACAAGGAGATTCTTCACCTGTCAATCATGAACCAAATTCTTACAAACCATAACATTAGATGGGCTGGCCATGTGAACAGAATGGAAAACAGCAGACTTTAAAGAGATTATGCTGTGGAAGCTGAAGGAAGGAGAGCATTGTTTTGGACGGCCAAGATTGAGGTTCAAGGATAGCCTCAAGTGGGATCTGAAAGGTAAAAGAAATGCTGTTGGCAGAAACATAAGTGCAGACACTTAGTATTCCTAAATGGAACAATAGCAAATTAGCATGATTGACAGTAGCTAAAGGATATTCTGCTTGTAAAACTTTAGAACAGAATAATTGTTAGGCATAGCCAGCAATGAAAAGAAACACTGTTGCATCAAGAACAGCATTCCTGATGCATAAACAACATGGGGTTTTTTGTACTTTACCTAAAGTTGTACCAAGTCAACCACACATTGACAACAGAAGTTTAAGACATAGTTCTGCATGAATACCCAGACCCATGACCAATAATTTTGCCACAAGTTAAGGCTGAACTAACAACTAGTCAGTATAATGAGTATATTCATAAAACTGTGTGTATATACACAGTTTTATACCATCTTTCTTATGTTTTTTATATATAAAAAACATAAGAAAGATTGTGCAAGTCAAGCAATTAAATTTTGAAATGATATCTCAAGTCAGGGTATGAAATTAAGCTTCAGTTTTTTAGTTTTTATCAGTATTTTATTTGATTTTGTATTGTATTTTGTTGTCCAGTAATCATATGTTTCTGTTTGATATTAATCTTTGTTAAGGTGGAGCAGAGTGACAGTGAAAGTGAAGAGTTATCACCAAGTCCATCTAAGAGATTCAGGGAAGATGATTCAGGTATGTTCATTTCCTGCTGTGATGTTTTAAATAACTTTTTTTATTATATTGTCATTGCTACAAGCACACTTTGCAGACATTGACTGAGACTACACTTCTGCAGTTGTATTTTATGCTTTAGAGTTAGCGCTGTAGGCACCATTGCTGTTTATGAAAAAATGCCTATGCTTGCATGGGTATTTGTTTAAATATTCAACAAATATTCCTTGAAGTCAGAAGCTTATTAGGAACAAGGGCTGTGCTCACCGCTCGCAATGTTCGATTATTCACGATCAACCTGTTCTTGAGCACGCTGTCAGTGCAGCAGGGGGAATTCTCTCTTCCCCTGCGCAGACATTGATGACAGAAACTTATAATGAACAAGAAAATGGAGCACACTGTCAGAATTTTGAGATTCAAATATGAATTCTTGTTTGATTGGAAAGACATCAAGTTTGAGTTGTAAGGTTTGCACCTATCTAACATATTTACAAGCAGTTTGGGAACATGCATGTAGATGAGATAGTCTGTCATAAATATATTACAGACATATTTTTATCTTAGTAGTATGAAGAAGACATCTGGCATTTAGTATTTTTTATTATTACTAATATCTTGAACTCTACAAACCATTAAAATAAGTTTCTCTTGAGCTTCACCAATTTGTTTTGTATTTTTATCCATGGGTCACACTAATACATTGGTGCCCTCCTCTATATAATGTTCAATAATAAATATTATATTGTATATTATATTATGTTATATTTTATTATATTATATTATATTATATTATGTCATATTTTATTATATTATATTATATTATATTATTATATTTATTATTATTATTATTAATATTATTATGAAGCATTTCTTTACGTATGAGTTTCAGTACAATTACCTACCAGGTCACCCCAGTGACCTGTGACAGATAAAGGTTCTATTGGACATGACATGAACATAAAAGGGACGATTGACATATTACAAAGAGAATAAAATAATTATGACAAGGAAGTAAAAACATCATTGGCATGAAAATTAAAAGATTATTGCCATATTACTGCAAACTATGAAAAGTATAAAAAATTTGTAAAAAGGCTGTATGAAAAAAAACAAAAAAAAAACAAACCCAGAAATGTTGATGACTTTTGCAGTTGTAGCTGTATTGTACAACTGGAACAGCAAGGGTGTTTATTGCCCCAATTCTGTTTTTTGAGTTAAGCTCGGTTTTAAGCACTAACCTAACTCTTCGGTAGTATACCTTAAGGATTTTCTCCTTCATTCCAGCATGGTTAATCCCATCACCTTCATTAATTCCTAAACATTTGTACATTTGTTCAAGATCCAGTTCTCTAATTGTCGTGTCTGAGTCAAGATCTATGGATGAGGTTTTCACTAGTCTTTCTTGTGAGAATGTAGCTCTAATGCACTTATCGAGGCTGAATTCCATACAAATATCATTACTGAACTGCCTAACGGTAATTAGCAATCCTAGTTGTTGATCACTTTTTGTTTCAAGTCATCCATATAGAAGAGGTGGTTAATCTGCTTATCATAGATCATGTAACCACAGTTGGCATTATTAAGTTTGCTGGACAAGGGGACAAGTGATATGCAGAAGAGAAGTGGGGAAAGAGAGTCTCCTTGGAAGATACCATGTTTAATTTTAATGGAGTTAGATGTAGCAGTCCCAGCATCGTGGGTGAGGAAAAGAGAGGTGTTCCACTTTGACATACTTTTCTTTAAAAAATTTGTAATTATTGGTGAGATCTTTTCTAGGCTTTTAATAATCCAATCATGTGGAACACTGTCAAAAGCTTTACAATAAAGTATCCATGCTGTGTGAAAGTTCTTACTCTTTCTCCTACTGTCCTCTTGAATCATTTTGTTTATTAGAAGCTGATCCTTGCATCCATATGAGTTCCTTTTTCAGCCTTTCTGTTCCTGGGGAAGAATCAAGTTTTGCTCAAGGAAATTGTTCATTCTGTCACTGATTCCTGATGTTAAAATCTTATGGGTTGTGGTCAAGCATGTAATGGGGCAATAGTTTTATGGGTTCTTAGTATTGACTGATTTTGGAAGAAGATATGTGTTGCCTTGTGTTAACCAATCTGGTGAGGCTTCTGTTGTAGTGACAATTTCATTTAATGATGCCATTAGGTATTTATGTATTTCACTTAGAGAGTTCAGCCAGAAATTTGAAATCTTATCTAATCCAGGGGATTTCCACCTCTGTGATTTCGCTAGGGCCAGGTGCAATTCCCCAATTGTAATAGGTTTCCACTGTTGTTCTTTGACCTCACCCATCCTTTCGTCCTCACTGCCTATCCAAGTAGCTTCCTTGTTGTAGTTTTTTTCTTTAGTCCAGATGCCATTCCAAAACTCTTCCACGTCCTTGTTCTCAGGTGGAACCTTTATCTCAATCTTACTCTTTCCAAATTCCCTGTAGAACTTTTTAGCATCAGTTTTGAAGATCTTGTTCTGTCCATAGAACTTATTTTGTTTATCAAATCTTCCCAATCGCTGCACGTTCACTTGTATTTTTTGTTTTAAGACTTCTTTTGTCATATCTAGAAAGATATGACCAAAGAAGCAATAATATTGTATTTCCTTTTAACTTTCCTGCTTTTCCTAGTTTTCACATCTGCTCCTTTCGTTATTTCATCAAGAATTGAGATTGCTGCCTGCAAAGACTCAATTTCCTTTTTTATTTTTGTTTTCCGTTCTGGGTTTCATTAACTATCTCGCTTAGAGCAATGTTATAAAGCTTAATAGTAAAGTTTGTTTTTGAACAGAATGTTAGCTTAGGCAGTGTCCCCCTATTTTCCATCTCAGTCTCTTTAGTCATTGCATGTTCACATATTATGTCTTCATGGGCAGCCTGTATTTTTTCTTTATTTCTTTCAAAGAAATCATCAACAACTTCAACCATGTGCACATTTCTAACTATTTCTTCATCAGTTCCTTCTCGTACTTCACTTATTCTATTCTCAATCAATGCAGGTGTCAAATTTACTAGTTCAATTATAGATTCTCGATTTTCATGTTCAATATCAACCTCAGATTCAACAGTAGTTTCATTTTGAATTTCATCCTGTATTAGATCAATTTGTGCATCATTCAACTGTTTATTTCTAAAAATATCTCGACATACATTAGCACGTTTATTAGCATTGTTGTTTTGCATTATTTCTTTTCCTACTATTTTTCTCCATTCTGAGTAGGTTTGTTCAGTCACGTTTCTCATAGGGTTCTTTTGAGCTATGTAAAATGCTCTTAGAACATTGTTATAATTCTCTGTAGACCATCTAACTCTAGTTTCTTTTGACCTTGCTGGCATCACTGCAGGTTCAGAGTTAGGCATATCCTGGTTCTGATTACCTTGCAGATCATTGGCAGAGGAGGAATTACACTGAGTCATATACTTTTTGACCTCAGGCTGGCTTCTCCCTGAGGGACGCATCCCTTGTTGACTCACGCAATGGACGAGGCAGTATGATTTACTTCTTGTTTTCAGAACATATCTCATTGCATTTTAGCCTTACTGCCAAGGGGCTGGGTATTCTGTGCCAGTCGCCACCTGGTATTTCAGGCCCACACAGATTTATTATTATTATCGAGTGGTTACACACCATTTATTGGAGGATTGGTAAAAAACCCGCATTCAGCGCCCAGCAACAAGCCAGGTAAGTTGAATGCAGGCACATGTACTGCAGCCATAAGAGTGAGATAAATAGAAACCAAATCAAAATGGCAACATCACTTCAACCTTATTATTATTATTATTATTATTATTATTATTATTATTATTATTATTATTATTATTATTGAAAAATTCTTTAGAATTGCTATTTTAAAATCCAACACCGAGTCACTACCAGTGACCTAGGGTGAGGGAAGTTGGGTAACAAAAACTTTTAAGGTGCACAAGAAGGGTGTCATTCAAACCGGTCAAAACATAATAAAAATCATTTTCTGACAAAACCACAAACATCAATTCGCAACAATTAAATAGAGAGGGCTTTCCTAAGAAGATGGGCAGTGCCATTCAAAACAATTTTTTGGACTTCCTGCAATGAGGGTTCACCCGGTATTTGCTTCAGGAAGGTCTCAGTTCCTTTCTTAATAAGACCCAATGCTCCAACAATCACTGGTATTGTCTTTGTCCTCAGATGCCACATTTTACCTATCTCAATCTCTAGATCTTTATACTTAGAAAGTTTCTCGAAAATCTTCGCAGAAACATTCCTATCAGAAGGGACACTCATGTCAATCAACAAGCAGGTGTTGTCTTTCTTGTTTTTTATGACAATATCAGGACGGTTCGCCTGTATAGTGCGATCTGTTTGTATTGGGAAGTCCCAGAGAATTGTCACGTCTTTACCTTCTGTGACCGGAGTAGGGTGGTGTTCATACCAATTTGATGGCGTATCAATGGAAAAATGTTGGCATATTTTCCAGTGCAGATATTGGCCTACTCGGTCATGGCGATTTTTATACTCATTTGATGTTAATACTGAGCAGCCTGAGATAAGGTGGTCAATGGTTTCAGTTCCATTTTCACAAAACCTACACTCCGGGGTGGCACCATTGTGTAAGATATTGGCCTGGTAGTTTCTGGTAAACAGACTCTGATCCTGAGCGGCAAGAATAAAACCCTCTGTTTCCCCTTTCAGTCCGGAGCTCCTCAGCCACTGATGGGTTGCTACTTTATCTACATCAGCGTTATTGCTTCGGGCTGCGAACTGTCCGTGGAGGGGTTTTTCTTGCCACCGAGACTCGAGTTTGTCCAAACCACTTTTCTTAGCTTTTTGCTTGGTTTGTTTAGCAGCTAGCGTTGGGGATGGTGGAGTTTCTGCATTTAAATCAATACCAAATTGTTCAGAAAATTTTCCTGATTCTTTGAGAATCGAGTGAAGTCTTTTTGAATTTTCGTGTCTATTGACAAGTTGGAGCATCCAATCGTCTGTTAAATCAAGATATTTTGCAAGGCCAATGGTGGATGTCTTGTAAGAAAGTTCTAACTGGATCATTCCCCTGCCTCCTTTATTTCTTGGGAGGTACAAACGATCAACGTCTGACTTGGGGTGATGCATTCTGTTACATGTTAGTTGCTTTCTTATCTTTGTATCTAGCTTTTGAAGATCACTCAGATTCCAATTAATGATATTAAAACTATAGCTAACAACCGGCACTGCAAGAGAATTTATAGCTGTTATTTTATTTTTGGAATTCAGTTCAGTTTTCATAATAGATCTCACTCGTCTAATACATTCCTTTCTAATCTTCTCTTTCATTTTTGAATGTTGTATGCCGTCTCCTTCATTTATACCTAAGTATTTATAGGTTCCCTCTTGTTCTAGTTCTTTTATCACAGTACCTTCATCTAAATCAATATTTTGAGTCTTATCCAGTTTCCCTCTCTTAAAAGTGGCTTTCGCACACTTATCGAGACCGAACTCCATTCCTATATCATCACTGAATGCTTTAACCGTTTTTAAGAGTCCTTCGAGTTCACCATCATCCTTAGCATACAGTTTCAGGTCATCCATGTAAAACAAATGATTAATCTTTCGTTCCATGATCTTGTACCCATAGCCTGTATCATTAAGGAGCTTAGAAAGTGGAAAAAGAGCCATGCAAAATAAAAGAGGTGAAAGAGAATCACCCTGAAAGATTCCACATTTTATTCTCATACAATTCGAAAATAATGTACCATTTGCATGGGTAAGAATAAGATTAGTTTCCCATAAGGTCATACTAGTTCGCAGAAAATTAATAAGTGTAGGGGAAACTTTATACATGTCCAATGTTTTTAAAATCCAAGAATGCGGAACACTGTCAAATGCCTTCTTGTAGTCAATCCACGCAGTGCTTAAATTTCGTTTTTTAGAGTGGGTATTTTCTAGGATCATTTTGTTTATCAAGAGCTGATCTTTACATCCATAAGAACCTCTCTTACAGCCTTTCTGTTCAGTAGGGAAAATATTTTGTTCGTCCATATGAATGTAAGTCCTCTCAGTTAGTATTGATGTCAGCAGTTTATACGATGTAGACAGACAGGTGATCGGCCGATAGTTTTTAGGGTTGCCAGTCTCACCACTTTTTGGTAACAGATACGTTGTCCCAAGGCAGAACCACTTGGGTATTGATTCGGGTTCTAGAAGAAGTTTATTAAAATTAGCTGCCATTCTACTATGGGCTGAAGAAAGAGTATCAAGCCAAAAATTCGGTATTTTGTCAATTCCAGGGGACTTCCACTTGTGAGACTTAGATAAAGCTGTTTTAATTTCATTGGTACTAATGTCTTCCCAATGTTGCTCCAGGATATCCTTGGTGCTATCCGCCAAATCTCCTAACCACTCGGCACTTTCATTGTAACCTTTCTCGTTACCCCAGATCTTATTCCAAAACTCCCTAACTTGTTCTTCAGACGGCACTTCCTCTACCGATATTACATCTTTCATAATTTCACGGAAAAACTTTTTAGTATCTGTTTCAAAGATTCTATTTTGCCTGTAGAATTTCTGGCGTTTGTCAAATCTACGGAGTCTTTGAGCCTTCACCTGCAGCTTCTGTTTTAATTCTTCCTTTAAGCTTGGCAGTTGATCTCTACTTTTGATGTCATACTTTCTTAAAACTTTTCTAGCTTTACCTGATTTTAAATCCTCATTTTTCTGCAATTCGTCTAAAAGGGATATCTCCCGCCTAAATCTTTCAATTTCCTTTTCAATCCTAATTTGCCATTTTGGCTTACTCGTTTTCCTTACACTTTTCCTTTTCTTGACCTTAACACCACATTTTTCTTGGATAACCTTGCCTGTAGCATACATCAATTCGTTCAACTCTGTTAAATTAGGATCAATTTCATTAAAAATCGATTCCAATGCTACGTTACAAAGATTAAAGATGTTACGAAACCTTTGGGGATGTCTAATTTTGAGTAAGGCCTCCCTATCTTCAATGTTGGTATGTTTAACCGATGAGAATTCTTCTAGGATGTCGTTTTTCATATCATTTAGTTCTTGTTCATTAAGTAATATCACAGGTTCTGGTTCAATCGCTTCTACTCCTCCTTCTTCTAACACATTAACATTCTCAATTACGTTTTCTACCTGGTTTTCAGCGTCCCGTTCTAGCTCTATTTCCTGATCTAAATGTTCCCTCGTATCACATTTTACTCTATCCTTGATACTTGAGACTTCGATTTCTGTTAACTTCTTTTCGCGCATAATGTACCTTCTCTGATTTGCTAGTCTATTAGCATCCATATTTTCAATTTTATCATTATTAGTATTTCTCTCGCACCATATTCTGAAAGTATCATCAGTATTGTTAGTTTCTGGTTTCTCAAGTGCATAATAAAAGCAGTATATTACCTCAGCATTCTCTTCCCTGCTCCACTTTATTCGTTTTTTCTTTTGAAGGGAGACACTAGTCGTAATTGATGGTGGTTCCGAAGGGCCAGAGGTGAGGGTAACCTCGTTCCGGTGACCTTGCGTACTCTCATTTTGGGAAGAGTTAGACCCAGTAGCATTCTTTTCGACCTCAGGCTGGTCTCGCCCTGAGGGACGCGTCCCTTGTTGACCCGCGCGACGGACGATGCGGTATGTTTTACGTCTTGTTCTCATTTCATTTCGGGGTGCATTTTAACCTTACTGCCAAGGGGCTGAGTATTCCGCGCCATTTACCATCTGGTACTTCGAACACATCACGGATCATGGACAGACTCAACTCCGCCGGACGTCAACCCGGTATTTCAAGGCCTCGGAGTAGGCTAACAGGTGCTACACCTTGCCCAAGGGTGACCTGGAGGTAGTTGTGGCAAAGGGTAACCTCATTCGCCCACGTCGAAACTCCACAACCGGATGCAGTTTAATGTCAATACCCAGGACGGTTATTATTATTATTATTATTATTATTATTATTATTATTATTATTATTATTATTATTATTATTATTATTATTAGAGTGAAAAATTGGTTCAGTTATATTAAAGAACTATTAGCTAAACTATTAGGTAAACCAACAGAGATAACAGATGAAGATGAGACCAAAAGTACCATCTTGGATGAAAGTGAATTAGATAAAAGGTGGAACAGCACATTAATTATGAGACACTAACAAGGAAACACTAACAAGGAAACAAATTTAAAAGAGCAAGTCAGTAGGACCTGATGGTATTAGGCATAAAGTGTGAAAACATTGTAGTGTCAATGTTGTTATAATCAATTTTGCCAATTCTTGTTAATAGTCAAACATCTATGTAGCTGGGAGAATGTGATTTATACCAATTCCTAAAATGGGAAATATTGGCTTGCAAAACATCTATTGGGGAATATTGTTATCATCAATTGTTTCCAAAGTCATCAACCAAATGATCTAAATCAAATTCAATCTAAAGCTGACCCACATTTAAGATGAACCCAAATTTGATTTCACCCTGAAAGATCAACAACTGCTCATATTTTAGCTTTAATGAAACTCACAGAAGGAGTTTAGGAAAAAAGTCTGTAGGAAATACTAATTTTCATCAACTTTTGACAGCATACACAGGAAAGATGCTGAAGACTCTAAGAGTATATTGCATACCCGAGTAAATAGTTTCAGCAATAGGACTGTGGTATATGGGTACAAAAACAAAGCTCTTAACAACCAGATGGAGCTGGAGAAGAGTTTTTCAAAATTTTGGCTGGTGTCCCACAAGAAAATACCCTTGTTCCTTACATTTTTCCCATCATGTTTGACTATGGCATGAGACAAACTGACATGCAAAGCAAGTTAGCAAGCTTATATTTTGGCCAAGCCTGGAAATAGGCAATCCTCTCAACATAAAAATCTATTTTCTATCCTGTACCAGATGGGTGGCCATTCAGTCTTGAAAACTGGTTACTGCCAGTTTTCAAAGATAATGTTAATTTGTTGATAGGATGCTTTTGCCAACATAATAAAACTTTGATACTACATACCTTACAGTTAACAACAACCCTGTTGCACACTTTGTCATTTTAGATTAGTAATAATAGAATATTAATGTTGTTTTTTGGTTCTAGTAGTATTTAAGGTCAGGTTTAATGTACCTAATTGCTAGTAATTTTTCTGCCTATTGCTTTTTAAAATATTGATGTATTGTTACTGAATCCAAAAGATTTTCATATAGTTTTTACTATGAGCAATGCATGTTAAATCTCCAACTGGTATGGATAGATGGTTTGGTTTAAAGGATATGCCTTAGACTACGCAGAGTTGTTTTCCATGCCAGTATTATACATTGTAGACACTCCATTTTCTCTATTTGCATTTTATTCCTTTTGACAAAGTCTTTAATTGCCTACTGCAACCACTATTTGTTCTTTTCCTACTTTGTTAAATTGAAACTTCTTATGATTACTTTAAAATGTGGGCTACATTGCACATTTGCAGTCTTTGCTTGGCTGGGAAAAGTTTCTTTCGATTTCTCATTGGACTCATATATAAGGTCCTATACTTAAGATTAGGCTGATTTGGGGTGATTGTGCATTTAATTCAGTAATAGTCTAATGAAGTTTTTTGGATTTTCCTCTATTTATCACAATAGCTCTTCTTATTTTACCTGATATAGACCAGAGTATACAACTTAATTTTTTTCTAATTTTATTACTTTATCCCCAGACCCTCCCATTTGCCACTATCATTTAGCACTAATCTATATTCTCTCCACGGGTGCTTTATCCTTTTTCCAGGGGTGTTTTCTGTAGCATTGGCCACATATTATGGTTTACAGTGTGGAAAACCCATTTTTATGCATTGCAGGTTGTTTATAGTTGTGTGATATTATGTTGGTCATCATAGAAGACATGATAAATTCCAATTAAGAGCACTTCATGTTTTGCTGGAATAACTGATTTCAGCTCATGGTATTGTTAGATTTGCAGTTGCAGCAAAAATATGTAGATAAACTTTGTTTGAATTTGTATCATATTATCATTCATTTTTTGAATTAGCTTGGTATGTGGCAAAAAACAAACAATTTTCTATTTTAAGGGCTGCATGATGTAACAGCAATATTTAGTAATAATTTAGATTATTTTGTTATCACTACTACATGTAGTATTGTTACATTAACTTGTGCTACTCTGGGAATTTTCTAGATATGTCAGATACCTCACTTAAAGGAGACCAAGAAGAAGGTGAAATATTAAGTGATGATAGTGTTGAAGAAAGTAAACTTAATGAAGGTGGAGACGTTGCCACTCGAGACCATAGCCCTCCAGATAGTTACAGTGTCACATCAGATAAGAGCCCTGGAACAAGGATCCAAGTTAATAGAGTTGAAGAGTCCATTGAAACAGGCTTGGAAGATAAGGGAAGTGATACTGATGAGATAGAAGTAAGCATTTCTCAAGAGAATCAAGATGGTAAGGAGTCACAAAAATAATATATTTACTTTTTTAAAGATGCAGGCACATATAGGTTCATGTGCATAACGTTTTAGGATTTTATTTTGTATTTTTTATTCCATTATCTGATGTAATATTCAAAAAGAAAAACGATTAAAAATGGAAAAAAACGGGCATCATTTTTATCATGCAAAATAGTTGTGGGACACACACACCACACCACACACACACACATACACACACAATTTTTTATAGTGTTAACAGTATTTTAAGAGTTTCATACCAGCCTCTTCTACATAGCTTTTTTACCCACTTTCTTGTTTCTTGAAGCAATTGCCTTACTTCTTTTATTTTTATCATTTTTCATTTTCATGTATTTCCCAGCTATGACTTCTAGCTGTTCAATCAATCTGACTACCCATTCCTGTGGTTATACTGCATGGTTAATGAGGTAATCAATGATCCCCTTGCATCCTTGCATAACCCTTGCCAATCTTATTTGTGCTGTAAGCAAGATTGGCACAACCTTTAACACCATCAAGTCTCGGACAGCAATAATGTCATCACCCCTCTGTTTGAGAGACTAAGAAGTATTCATTCAAAATTAGATGACTCCAGAAGATAAAAAATAATTTTCATATGGCCCTCTTGCCTAATGGATATCATGCAAAGGATGTCCAGAAATCGTTATATAGACCCACTGGATTCAGTTAAAAAGAAGAAAGAGAGCCCCTGAAATGATTATGTCCACTCAATGTGATATAATTAACTTTGACACTAAGAAAAATGAAGTAGCAGAACACTGCTGGACAGAAGATCATACCTTTGACTATGAAAATAAAAAGAATTTAGATAAAAAAACTTACGCAATAACAAGAAAAATAAAAGAAACAACCCATTTTCTACAGCACAGCAATCACATCACCAGTATATATTACACTCTTGGCTGGTGACAAATTTATTTCTAATGACAGAGGGATCTTTTAGTTTCTGTAATGTATTGATAAAGCAGTGATGATTCCAGTGTTTCAGATAAAAGATTTATTGCCAAATGTTTCTTGTTTAGGAACCCCAAAACGTTGAGACGTCCTTAGTTTATTTTGAAGTGGGCAATCGGGAGAATACAATTAAGGTTGGATTAAACATCCACACCGCATCAACGCCTTGCTATCTTTATTAAATAAGTGAGCATGAAACAAGACCCTTGTTCAAGTAAAACAGAAAGGCTTACACTTAAGTCAAAACAATATATTATGAAAAATATTTTTAATAAGCAGCACACGTAATGTTACATACTACTGTAAAGTAACAATATTTTTTGTGTGTTAATTATTATTATATTGTAATGCCTCCAGTCATGAACATTTGTAACAAGGAAGCTATACATAACTTGCTTGTAATGAAAAGTCATTTTTGCCAGGATCAATTGAGATTTTTTAAATATGAAAACCTAAGTATGATAGAAACTATAATGTTGACCCAAACACCAAACATTTTCTTGTGATACTCGAACAAATTCCATCTTTAAGACTCAGACACTTTTAGCTTCTGTGGTATAGGTGTTCCAACTAACTTTTTTTCCACTTGGAGTGCTGATCGGGTCAGTTATATGTTATTATTACTGTCCACGTAAGTCTCCGATATCTTTTAAGGTTTTCTTTTAATATCAGGAAACTTTGAACAATAGAGATAGAAATCATTACTTAGACTTTAAATATGGAATAGTAACTCCATATGCCATCATTTCTCTTAATTTTTTTTACATGTTTCAGATGCCAGATAGTAAAAAAATTCTATATATACTTCGTTTGCAACTCAGAATTTCATGTTTTCAGGCAAAAAGATTTTGAACATGTCGAAAAATGGAAATATTCTGGCGGAATAACAGAGAAGGTTGAGTACAAGGTGATGAAAGTAGAAAAGGAATAAAAAGGGTTAATGACATTCATTAAAAAGTAAGAGCTGCTAATAAGGCGTCTTATGTTTAGAACTGATAAATTTTGATTCAATGTTTACCAATTTAATTGGCATGAAAAGTAAATGAAGCAGAAAGAAGCAAACTAGAAACTTGAAAAATATCATTCTGGTATAGAATATTGAAGACAGGTTAGAGAGATGAAGTCCATAATGATAATGTTTTAAGGAGAGCTGGAGGAAGAGGATGGTTATTGAGAACGATAAACTCCAGAAAACAAGCATGGTTGGTACTTACTGTTAGACACAAAAACCTGTTGACAATTGTCACAAAAGAAGTAATTGAAGCCATGAGACCTAATGGAAGGAAATATA
Source organism: Morbakka virulenta (assembly GCA_003991215.1). Classification (NCBI taxonomy): domain Eukaryota; kingdom Metazoa; phylum Cnidaria; class Cubozoa; order Carybdeida; family Carukiidae; genus Morbakka; species Morbakka virulenta. The sequence continues at coordinate 18,586 of RDPX01000050.1, forward strand.
TTAGAATGGTTGACTCTCTCGATTCGGTGATTTGGAGAAGATAAGAAAAGGGCCCAGAAACGTCAAGTTTGAATTTAAAAGGAAACAGTTGTAGGGAAGGATAGTTTTGAGAGAGCTGCCATATTTCAGAGAACACATGCGCGCGCACACACACACACACACACACACACACAATAAGGATATATTCACCTAAATATGTTCATGTCACGTTTGGTTCATAACATTATAGAGTTGGACATTTTTACCTAGTATAACAGTGTTAAAAAAATAAGTATAAGATAGTAAACAATTTGTTGAAACAATTTAAATATTGTTAAAAAAAAAATTTTAATTAAAACAATGGAAGCTTTGTGCCGTCCGAAATGCATGCAGTTGATAGTTTTAGACCAAGTTTGTCAGGATAAGGATTCTAAACGGTAAGATGCCCCAATTCAGATGACATGATGTTGTGTCCATTGTTGCAAGGATGCCTTGCACAAGTTGCCAATTATGTAAGCAATTGGAAAGGTGAGACAGTTTGTGTAAGAACTACGTAAAAGGTAGTATTAATGTCATCAGGAAGTAAGAAGAGGCACTATTTGCATTTGAAAATTGGACACAATGTGGATGTAACCCTTGTTCTTGATTCTAATTGAAAAAGATAAAAGAAAAAAATATGATGACCATCCACTAGGAATTATGAGGCCAATGTATCTCCACAGATGTATTTCATGTAAAACCGTCCAACTTATTAAGACCCAGCAAATTAGATGATTTTCATCTAATGTCGTTAACGACAAATAATTTCACTTACGTTTCAGGATATTTAACCGATTTCGTGTACCTTGAGTGGAGTTTAACTTTATTGTTTTAATCTTGATGGTCGCTACCATGTGGTCATTCTTGTTTACATTGTTGTGGCCAAAGTGATATTGTTTAATAAATCGCCTTTTTTTGAGATACTTCAAGTTTTATAAGTACCGTAGGAATTAAACCAGCCCCTTACTTTTTTGATACCTGCAGATTCGTTGTTTGACTTTGGATCAAAAGATACTGATGAGTTAAAAGAATCAAGTCAGTCACCAAGACAAGACGATTTAATTCTTGATGATTTTATTGTTCAAAAAATAAAAGCCTACTCTGCAAGTAGCGAGGGAAGCGTTAGTTCAACGTCGCAGAAGGGCCACGAAGAATTCAATGGTGATAAAGCTGGTAGACGTGGAAAGGTAGAGAGTGATGATAATAGCGATGGTGAAGACATAGACAAAAAGAATGAATTACTTGATTTAGAAGATTCTTCAAGTGACTTAAGTGATAATAGAAGCCCAAAAGAGCAGGTCGAAACTAAAGACGTTAAGAAAGAAACTGTTACTGACATAGACGTATTGTTTAAACAAAGAGAACATCCAGTAGCCTATCACAGTGACGAAGTGACTTCAACCGAGGGGCTATTCAAACCAAGGAAAGTTAAAGATAAAGAAGATTCGGAGGGAAAACAATTTCTTGACGATAGTGATGAATCAATTAGTGATCATGATAATGTTGATCATTTGGAAATAACGGTACCACAACACACTGTGCACAAGGAAAGAAAAGTAAAGATACAAAAGAGGAATGAAGGATTAGGAATAGACAGCACCCACCTTGTAGAGGATATTTCAGATGATGAATTTTACATCAGTGATCGCTCTGGAAAGTCATCATCAAAAGGACACACTAAATACAATCGTGACGAGTTCAGAACTCACAGAAGTATTAGCAATCCAAGTGACACTACGAGAGTAAAAGATAAAAGCTATTCTGGGCAGGAAAGAGAGAGAGATACAAGGAGGCGTGACGAAGGGCAAGCACAATTATCCCCCCAAGAGAGTTCAGATTTGCTTGGTCAGCTAAAAAAGAAGGTTAGAACACATGATCGGGACACGGATAGGTGGAAAAAGGGTGATAGAAACTTAGAGGATAGGGATTACGACAAAGTACGTGGTCATAAGGAGCGAATGCTTGGCACAGAAAGATACAAAACTAAGACTGACTATACAGATGATAAAAAAAATGATAAATCAAAATCAAAATCAGCCACTCATGTAAAGTCACAGGTTCACGTTTTCGCAGAAGCAGGTCGCCCAAAAGGTTCCAGTGATTTAGATTTGAGAAGAAAGATTCTGGAAAAACAGAAAGCGAAAAGTTATTATGAAAAAAGTGATCATAGGGTAGGACAATCTAGAGCCGCAGGTGGAGAAAAAAAAATCGAGACCAGAAGCGAACCACGACAAGTCACTTCAAGTCACTTGAAAGAAAAAAATTCCAAAAAATATCAAAAGGAACAGAAATTGAAGAAAAAGTCCAAACATAAAGAGGAGAAAGATGGTAGGAAGTCGAAGCGTGGTATTATTAAGTCAAAAGCTAGTAAAAAGGAGCGGAAAAGAAAGAAAGAAGTTAAGAGAGATGAGAGACCAAAGCGAAGAGACAAAGATGAAGAAGACCCTGGTAGCAGCGGAAATTCTGAGACGACATCAGACTCAGAATCACACCACTCAAGTGATGAAACCCTTGAGGATGACCATGTTATTGATGAGTATATTCAACTTCGTAAGACAGGCGATGATTCAGGCAATGAACAAGGCTATGATGATATTTCCTCTGCCGAATCAGATATGTCACCGGTTCCATCTCCAGTTGAATTAAAGAAACCTCCGTATTATCCTGGGATACAAGGTTGCAGAAGTGTCGAAGAATTTGAGTGGCTTAATCGAATCGAAGAAGGAACTTACGGAGTCGTATATCGTGCCAGAGATAGAAGAACAGGTTTGTGTTATATTTAATATTTAAATTTACAATTTAACTGGAAACCTGCTGGTGACATTGAACTTGGGTTTGCAGGGGAATAGCAAGGTTTTTATCTTTCATTTTTTGTTTCGACAGCTATTATGGCTGTTGGAGGTGAGGCAGGCCAAAAAATGTATATGTAATTGTGTTTGGCATTTTTAAGGCATGTTTTTTCTTTGTTGCGTTACTCTAATGCCTTGCCTATTAACGTCATTTTTAGACTCCATACAGCTTGCAATCTTCTTTGTACTATGCTTATGTATTGATAAATATTCGAACATAACTAAGTGAGTTGCTGCTAGTGGTTCCAAATTGCTTAAAAGCAACACGTAAATAGTAGGAACAACCAACGAAGTTTGATTAATAGTTAAACATTTATTTTACATTCATTAATGACACTGGACAATGGGTATATGGCCATACATAATAGTATGAGATCATATTAATCATGCTATATCTACTCTCCCTTCACAAAACGTTTGTTTGCATTTTTATAATACTGTGATATGGTGTTTAAAATACGAGCACCTTTCATATGCATCCTTTAATTCCTAAATGTCTTTTGCCGCTTGAATAATGAAAAAGAGCCCATTAATTAGCGGAATACATGGACACTGAAAGTGAGTCAACAGATTATTGGCATTTGTAACCTTCCCATTACCCTACAGTTTACTTAGAGTTCTTTATTTTCACATCGAATGTGCTGTAATGAATGTTATCACAAATACAATACTTTCTAAACTGGTGAATATAACACCCAGAAACTTTAGAAGAGTCAAATTTAGTGGTTAGCATGGCAATGGTGATAGATGTGAAACCCTTTTTGTTTAGACTAGTAGAATTAGATATAATCATCATCATCATCATCATCATGTTCCGTCGAGTCGACTGCGACTCCTGGTGACATCATGCACGGTTTGTCTCCACTTCACTCTGTCCCGTACATCTTCTTTCAACTGTCCAAGATTTCTTCCCGTGGCTTCTCTGACACCTTCCATCCATCTTTGTCGTGGCCTCCCTCTTCTTCTCTGTCCCTCACATATTGCTAGCATAAGATCTTTTTCCAGGCATCCATCTTTCCTCATCACGTGTCCAAAGAATCTTAGCCTTTGTTTTACTATTCTTCCTTCCAGAGATAATTCAGGTGCTATTTTCTCAATTACAGATTTGTTTGTTTCCCTTCTAATCCAGGGAATCTTTAACACTCTTCTCCAGCACCATAATTCGAATGCATCTATTCGTTTTCTATCTTGTTTTCTGATCGTCCAACTTTCACATCCGTACATAGCTATAGGAAAAATCATAGTCTCTACTATTCGAATTTTGGTCTTCTTTGAAATGTCATTACTCTTGATAACTTTATCCAAATTTGATAAAGCAGCCCTCGCCATAGCTAGTCGTCTCCTGATTTCTTCACTTGATCCCCCTTCCTCACTTATCAGACTTCCTAGAAAGTTGAAAGCATTGACAACTTCAATATTTTCTCCATCTATCCTAAAATCTCTCAGTCCACTGGTAGTCATTACTTTTGTCTTTTTAATATTCAAGTATAAGCCAGCTTTTGCACTTGTTTTCTTTACTTTTTTCAAAAGGCATTGCAGGTCTTCCATATTTTCCGCCGTAAGAGTGGTATCATCGGCGTACCTTAAATTGTTTATAACTCTTCCTGCAACCTTCACTCCAAATTGATCTTCATCTAGATTAGCCGAACGCATAATGGATTCCGCGTATAAATTGAACAGGTAAGGTGACAGGATGCAACCCTGTCTCACTCCTTTACCTATGCTGAACCAGTCTGTGTCTCCCTGGCTTGCCCTTACTGTTGCTTCTTGGCTGTTATACAAGCTTCTCATGAGCGATGTCAAATGTTCTGGAACTCCCATTTTTCGTAACTCGCACCATAGTCGATGATGATCTATACAATCAAACGCTTTACTGTAGTCAATAAAGCAAAGATATACTACCTTTTCACTTTCTCTTGTTGACTCCATTATCCATCTCATATTTGCTATGTGGTCACCAGTTCCTCTTCCTTTCCTAAGACCAGCTTGTTCTTCTGGTAGCTCTCTCTCCATATATGGTTCCGTTCGTCTTTGAATAATTCTCAGCAATACTTTGCTGCAATCAGATATAATCATAGGTATAATTATTTTCTAAGTGTTAAAACAAATGTTTGTTTCCGTTACTGTGACATTGACAAAAATGCAAAATAACTGAATGTGTAATCGTCTCTGCTGGATCCTTAGTTTGCACTGAATGATCCGAAAAATGTAGCAGATCGTATTAATAGTAAAAGTGGAACGTATATGCTATGGGTTTGCGAGTTAAACTCGAACCACATCGAATGGACAATCCTGCCTTGTATAGTCCTCGGGACGCCCTTTGACAAGGCGTTCTAGTCGGTCAGCCTGGGTTATGGAGGTTTTCATCCTATAGGCCCTCCCTGCCTGACTGAGGGCGGCCCATTTCTTGGCGTACGAGCGTTTTTTAGAGGTCATCGGCCAGGGATGTCCACTTTCTGCCTTTCAACCAAAGACTGGGCCCACTGGCGATAACTGTGGTTGGTGTCAGGAACATCCGGCCATAGAACTTTCCCAAATCCCTGTGAGCAAATGACCTCGCTTATCACATTTATACCGTTTCGGTCTCGGTCTGTGTCAACAACGACCGCCTTCGCCCTGGGGAACCAGCAGGGTCATGGAGACTATACGTACTATACCTATAAAGTACTTGATTACCTGCAAAATTTGGTATGTTATTCTGTGGAAATCAGTCGCTAGTAATCTGCATGCATAAGATAGCGGTTGTGTTTTGTATAATCCCTAACGTACCAGGTCGAATAAATTGTTGCCAACTATTAAGGAAATGATGTGGATTTTTTTTTTAAGACTTGAAGGTTCACATCTATAAGCATTTTTAGAGCAACCCAACATTAAAACTTAAATCCAGTGAAAATCCAGTGAGCCTGTGAGGAGGCAAATTAATCAATAGTAGAACATTCCCTTGTTGACATGCAGATGAAAACATCTGTTAGTATTGTACGATTTTTTCTTCTTTTGTATTGCAGAGCTGGCAAATAAGTTGCAGGTTATTTTCCCTGGTAAACGTTGACGAAATATCCGATTTCCAAGTCTAAGGTCTCGGCCAGTCACACAGACAGATACACCTGTCTTATTACCATTTTTTCCCTGGCGTGTGTTATGAAGCCAGCGGTATTTTTGCGCAGTTCTATATTCAAAAGGAAATTCCACTAGCCATTGCTTGGTGAAATTATAGCTCCCTTTTCTGTTACCAGGTTAGATACCTAACATCAGTGACATTTTACATTGATTTCATTTAATGTAAAAGTATCTCTTTTTCTATGTAAACCCTCTACTCCGCATCATAGCTTGTAGTTGCCCAACAACCGTTGATGTTTCATACGGATTCTTCCGCTCATCTCCGCATCCAATGCCCCTCAGATAACATGGTCAAACTCAGTACTATGCCACATACAACGGAGGAAAAAAAAGGGTACATTCCTCTTGAATGGTAATCTGTTGATTTAACTACCCGGCCACTATTAATTAAACTTTGAAATAATTCTCTAATATTCGGTTTCCGGCTTAAAATTTTCTCACATTTGTAATTTACATAAATTCAATGTTCCATCATGAAAGGAATAGTTTATCATGAGTAATAATAACAGGAGTTACGATTTCGTTTTTTTAATCTACAAAACGGTGATACTGAAACTGTCATTTGTCAATATGTATTCCTTGTAGTATTTCGCGACATTTGAAATCTATTAAGATTTGTTTTTACCTTATTGTAGATGACATCGTAGCATTAAAGCGACTTAAAATGGAAAAAGAAAGAGAAGGTTTCCCAATAACCTCACTGCGAGAAATTAACACACTCCTGAAATCACAGCATCCAAATATTGTAACTGTACGAGTAAGTGTAATACACACCTCTGTAGTTAATCAGATACAGTTAAACAATTTGTTTTTCAGCTGGTTTTGCAATACCTTATGTTCTATGTGATAGTGACAACAGAAGGAAGTTTATGTTATCACGCTATATATTATTGGTGACATTCCCAAACTGTAATTACAAAATTTCTGTTGCCACTTCTCTTGTATTGACCAGGATGTTTAAGTTGAGTTCTTTATCTTATTTACGTCATCACATACCTGGTTAACCCGTTCCGCCATCGCTCCTGTGGAATTTGCTTTTACTTCTATGTTTAGTGCTTCGTATAGATTTATATTAGGCGCAATTTAAATTCCAACCACATTGGAATTCAAATTGATCCTAATATGTATCTGAACTTGCACTTAGATAACGTATTTTGAAAAGCTCCCAACAGACTAAAAGTACTTGGGAAATTTGGGCACAAACTAAACTTAAAGACAGCCCAAACGATATACACAACAGCGATTGTTCCACTTCTAAAATACTACTACAGTAACCAAGTCAAGCAGCATAGAACACAAAAGGGACTATATAGCTCCTTCCCCAATCGTGTGTCGAGCATCATGACTAGCAAATCCTGTAAAAATATGTGCTTAACACCAATGGGGAATATTGATAAAGGTCAGTTGTATTTGTTCGTTTGTAAATACCTTGATAAGAACGTTCTGAATACTCAACATGTTAATTATGAACTTGCATCTCATAACACCCAAAACGGAAGAAACAATGGGGTGCCCTTAAATCTTTTAAAATTGAGAACCAAGTATGAAAAAAAAAGTTAGATTTTTTGGCGCAAAAATTTACAAATTTACAACGAAATCCCAGCAAATATCCAAAGCTAATCCAACTTCTTTAGATTTAAAAATAGCATTTAAATATTTTGAGATAATCAATTGAGTTCTGTTCTGGTATTCCTCCTTTGTGTTCCCCTGCGGTTTTAACTCCTCAATGTAGAGTGCCTCCAGGGTGCGGCGGTAACCTTCTCCTCGTGCTGTTGTGGCAAGAATGGTTTTGGCATTTATGCATGTGTTTCATCACTGGCGATGATGGTATGTTGTGCTTCTTGAGTCCAGTCATTAGATGCCGACCTGTTTGGCCCACATAGGCAGCAGTACACACTGCACATTTGATGTGATATATGACTTCTCAAGCTCCTGAGGGCTTTCTTTACTCGTCGTGCAGGGATGGAAGAACAGTTTTCATTTTGCTTAGGGTGAAGATGACATTGCAGGGGGTTTTGCTCTTGTGGACGTTGCTTGCGTAGTCCTCCGAGCATTTATCCCGATACTGAATGAACACTGCTCACTTTGGAATCTCGGTTGATGACTGTTATGCTGCTTCACCATCTGCTTGTTATTGTGATGGTGATTGGGAAGAGTTTGATGCAACCTTGTCGGTTGCATTAAATATTCTCTCAAGTGTTTGATGAATTATTGGGTCGTGGAAATAGGGCGGGTATTGGTTGCGTTCAAGGATGGCTTTCGCTTTCAGTATGCTGCTGTGGAATAGTTTTCAACTACTGCATGCCCTGTATATACAATGAACAAAACCGGAAATTTCAGAATGTTTGTATCGTTTTGGAGCTAACGCATGAACATTTAAGATGAGACCCGTATCTGTTGGTTTTGTGTACCAGGTGGACGACACCTGACTGTCTTGGTGGGGTAGCAGCATATCAAGGAATGGTAGGGTGCCCTCATTTTCTTTCTCAATGGTAAAAGAGATGTTGGAATGTAGGTTATTGATTTCTGCTATAAAAATATTTTATTTAACACTTAGTATAATTTCAGTTTTAATACTGATATTTGATTTAATTTTGTTATACTTTGGAACTAGTACCATTATATCTTTGTCAAAGTCCTCATTTTACCGTACTTTTAGTTTACATTAATCTTGTATCCCTTTATCCTTTTGGTTACGATTTATAATTTTTTTTTCATTTTCATTTCTTTGTATATTAACTTTTTTATCCTGTATTTAGTATCCTTACAAACTAACATTTAATATGTATTTTTAGATTTTTAGTTTCTGTACAGGGCACACATTAATAACATAATTTTTATTTTAAAAAGTCTTTAACTTTTCCATATAACTGGATAAGTAAACAGATAAGCCCATCTTACTTCATTCATGCCTAAGATGTTTAATTCCAATCATTTGATTTCTTGTAACACGTTTTTCTGTTTCTCATCCTGGTGTAGACTTCTCACATTTCTTGTTCCTATTCACAGGACGTGTACAGTTTGACCCTGTAGTCAATAGTAAATTCAATTATGGGAATAGCGCTTTTATAGTTGGCACATACCTATGTCAGCGTGTACAGGTTCACTTAATTTTTTTGTCGGGCATTTGTATTCAGATTCTGTTAAAGTAGTTAGAATTTCTTATACATTTCTGACTGCAGGGTATTTTTATTCGGGGGTGGGGGGAAACCTTCCTTTGGTCAGGTTACCAGTTCGGTTGGTGTTTGTCGCACCAGTTCCAAAAATTTTAATCAATATTCCAAAATTCTGAATTAAGAAGAAAGAGGTAAAAGTCAATGAGAGAAATCATCCCCAGTGAGATTCATTGCTACATTCACATAGAAAACTGATTTCAAACCCAAATTCTGTAATAGGCGGCAACATAAACATAATCCGTTTTGTTTTCTACGACAGGAAATCGTTGTCGGGAGCAACATGGATAAGATATATATTGTCATGGATTACGTAGCACATGATTTAAAAGCTCTAATGGAGGTTATGACACAGCCATTTCTATCAGGTAAGCAAAGGTTGTATAGATAGTGTCATGTTGGAGCTAATGGTTACAAAGCAACAAGTAGTTGTAGGTTTGATGTAGCCGTCTGCTTCTTAAGAGTAATGTCATTTTTTAGCTATTGTCTCCATGTATAATTTATTTTTAGCTGCATTTTTTCTTGACATATACTTTCGTACACAAGGGTTTCAACTATTACTCTGTTGCTACTGTTTTCGTTATGTTCTTATGTCATGTCCTAATGTTTAACACTGTGCATGGGCTTACACATGCATGCACACACACACGTGATATTCATTCATACGTATATACATACATGCATACATACATACAAACATACATACGTATATACATACACACATACATACGTATATACATACATACACATATACATACATACATACATACATACATATACATACATACATTCATGTTAATTGCTGCATCTTTCCAGATGATTGCCGTCATCTTGAGTTCTCTCCATCCCGACGTCCATGCCATCTTAGATGACTCTGCAATCCTGCTGTAGATTTGCACACTTTGAAGCAGATGTGACATATAAACGTGAGTAATATCCACTGGATTGACTTCTTCTGGAGGCTGAAGGGCATTCTTATGAACAATCATATGTCTTTGCACACCAGCAGTAGACTTGCAAACTTTGCTGCATAATACACAGGTTGTTTGGTCTGGCCTAGTAGGTACAAAGTTGGCCTGACCAGGAGTTTGATGTGACTTAAGGTGGTTGACGTAGTCAGCTTTTGACAGAAGCACTCGCTCATAAGTGTCGAATTTCCAGCTCTGTGTGTTATGGTTAAGACCATCAACTAATCCTTTACGAAGCTCTCGCTTCAGATTGTTGTGGGCCTGCTTTCTTTCCTCAAGAGCATCACAACTTTCACGTACAAGCTTTTGCCACTCCGGCCTTGGTATTGTAAGTTCTTCCCACATGTCAATGTTGGTTTGCAGGACATTCAAATTGTTCTTTGTGCAGTCCCTGAACCTCTTCTTAGGCTTATGTTGAGGGCGCTTGCCATTTTCCAAGTCCCCATAAAGAAGTTGTTTCGGCAGCCTACAATCTTCCATTCGAACCACGTGGACCACCCTGTGCATGTGAGACCTAATTGCAACGGTCTCGATACTAGAGCAACAAGCTCTCACAAGGACCTCAGTGTCGGGTACCTGTGCTTGCCNCACAAGGACCTGAGGGTCGGGTACCTTGGCTTGCCACCTGATGTTTAAGATACGTCTTAAGCATTTTTGGTGAAATCGTTCAAGCCATTTAATGTGCCTTTGATGCAGTGTCCATGTCTCCGATGAATACAAGAGTGTGGTTAGCACACATGTCTTGTAAACGCACATTTTTTTCTTATTTGTGATGCCATGGTCAGACCGCACTCTATTCTCTAACTTTCCAAATGCAACAGCAGCCTTCTGAATTCGTCTGTGGATTTCAGTATCAAGAGAGCCATCCCTTGACAGAGAACTACCAAGGTAGACAAACGAATCGGCTACTCCTAGCCTAACACCATAGACCATAATGTTCAGTTCTACGTATGGCTGGCCTGGAGCAGGAGTGAACATTACCTTTGTTTTAGACAGACTGATCTCTTGACCAAAGGCAGTGCAGGAGGCAACAAAGCCATACATTATATGCTGCATATCAGCTTCCGTATGCGACAAAAAACAGCATCGTCTGCATACAGTAGCTCTTTAACTAAGACATGATGCAGCTTGGTCTTGGCATTAAACCTTCTAAGATTAAAACAACGACCTGTGGTTCGAAATCTTAACATGATCCCCGTATCACAATCTTGAAATGTGTGAGCAAGTAGAGCAGCAAAGAATATAGAGAAAAGAGTAGGTGCAGGAATATCACCTTGTTTGACACCGTTGTCAACTTGGGATTTCATCAGAAAACTTTACATTAAAAGAGACTCGAGCTTTCATGCCCCTGTGCAATTCCTTGAATATGCTAATAAAGGTTGGAGGACACCCTACTTTCTCTAAAATCAACCAGAGAGCATCCCTGTTGACGGTGTCAAATACTTTAGTCAGATCCACAAACACTTGATACAGCGGCATCTGTTGTTCAATGCACTTTTCCTGGATTTGCCGGGCCGAAAAAATCATATCCATTGTCTCTGCCAGACCTAAAGCCACTTCGTGACTCTGGAATAGCATTAGGTCAAACATCTTCCAACAGCCTCTTTAATAGAAGACGTGAAAAAACTTTCCCAACAGCTTCCAACAGCGTGATCCCACGGTGGTGGTCACAGACATTCTTATGTCCCTTACCTTTAAACAAGGTCACCAAAACACCATCAATCCAATCCTGTGGAACAGGAGCACCTGCCCAGATCTCTTTAACAAAGCTAAGGATAGCATCAACCATACTCACACTTCCAATTTTAAGAAGTTCCACTGAAAGACCATCTAAACCAGGTGCTTTGCCACTGCTGATTTGTGCGCTGGTTAACTGCACCTCATCCTGACTAGGCAAACGATCCATTCTGAATATGACGTCACATTGTGGGAGGCTATCAATTGCAACAGCATCTACTGCTGAGGGATTGTGAAACACATCAGTAAAATGCTCCTGCCATCTTTCCAAAATCTTTTCTGGATCCTTAATGACAACAGAACCATCTTTCGACATCAGAGGACGTATTGAAGAGGTAGGGGGACCAAATACTTGGCCCAGAAGTCCATAAAATTCTTTCGAATTCTTTGTAACAAACGTCCTTTGGATCTGCTTTGTTACATTCATCCCCCATTTGCTTTTCATTTTTCTTAGCTCACGTTGCAATGTGGCTTTGACCTCTTTGTATTATCGCGAATTAGTTGCATGATCAGAATGATTTTGACGAAGTAAAGATCCATAAATAGCTTGTTTAGTCATCAGTAATTGATTAATTTCAAGATTGTTGTCGTCGAACCAGTCACAGTTCTTTTTCCTTTTGAAGCTAAGAACTTCAGCACCAGCAGAATAAACCTGAGTCTTGAAATTCTCCCACGTGCCATCAAATGCAAGATTATCAAGCCTATCCACCACACTCTTTTGAACTTCAGGAAGCTTTAACTTGGCGACATTAATACGGCTAGGCACCTTAATGCCACTATGACGAACTTTCTTACGGATGCGTAGATTAAACTTTCCTCTCGCCAACTTGTGATCAATGTCATATTCAGTACTGCGCGTGACGCCAACAGTATATGCATCTCGAAGGTCGCGTTCTCGAGTTATGATGAAGTCAATAAGGTGACCATGCCTTGAACGTGGATGAATCCAAGTAGCTTTGTGCTTGAGCTTACGGTGAAAAAAAGTGTTACAGATAGCAAGATCAAATTCTGAACCCAGCTCTGTGTGTGTGTGTTAGCTGCTGGAGGTAGATTTGAAGACCACCCCGGTGAGTTCGATCCGGCCTCATGAAACGGGAAACAAACCTCCCCTCACCGCCAAAAGGCAGATCGGTTTGGAAAGAAACCAGAAACAAAAAACTTTCACTTACCACCAGGGGCGGCACAAGTTCAAAAAATTTACTCCAAATCGACGACGAACCAGATGCAAAATCACATGAACAACGAAATCGATTTCTTCCATGGTACTGGGAAAACAGCTTAAAATGAAGGCTATTCGTTACCAACCAGTCAGGATAACCTAGCTAATCAGTATCCAGGCGTTACCACGTGGAGGTCGCCTTCTTGAACGCCGTAGCACACAGCTCTAGTAGCTTAAGGCCATTAGCATTCATAGTACCGATTCCATAGCGGCCAAGAGCACTCCAAGTCTCATAGTCTTTCCCAGCACGGGCATTGAAATCACCAAGAATAACAATTTTCTCATTAATTGGAGTAGATGCAATAACGGAGCGCAGAGACTCATAGAAACACAAGATGTCATCTTCATTAG
>RDPX01000050.1:38840-134949 GCA_003991215.1 Morbakka virulenta
TTTTTTAGATAGAAGGTTATTTCTTGACTTTTTATTTTGTATTTAAAACAATGAAAAATTTTTTTTTGGATTTTTTTTTTTTTTTTTTTTTTTTTGTTTTTCAATTTCCGTTTAGGGTTGAAATTTTCAGCGAAAAATTTCTCATCACAACAAAAATTTTTTAAAAATTAAAAATTCCCCCCCCCCCCCCCCCCAACGTTACCATAGCAACAGTGTTAACATAGATAAAGTTATAGATCAAGCTCAGAAAGTTAATACACAAGGGTTGTCTTCTATCGGCACAACTAATAGAGAAACCACTATTAACTTAACAGGCAAGAAGAGTACAAAGTCCAACGTACAATACTATCCGCATACATATTCAAATTATTATTTTTAGTATTTTTGTGGTCAATATTTCACCTCCATAAGGGCTTTAGATGCTCATCAGCGCTTATGTTTTATAATGCAACAAAGTGATCTTAAAGACCTATTTATACTTGACGACCCAAGGCACAATGCGGAATTTAATGTTCAAGAAGAGTTTGAAACATTACCAAAAATCAGACTGAGCCCGGGTGTTAAACTTCCATCATGTAAAGAAGATTGGGCCAAATCTAATGACTTGTAAATACTACGTAGATTACAAATCAGAGATAACTGGTGTCGAACAAACAATCGAACAATTTCATACTGTTGTTTAATATTACTTTTATTCTGAGTGTGGACCTGCGAACGAAATCGACAAGAATGAACAATTAAAATCGCATTATTATAACCTTTCAAAAAGTAAGTCGGGAAAAGATTGAAATGATTAAAATTTGAAAGTCCTGAAAGAATTGATCACATCACCTACTTTGGGAAAATTTTCGGTTAAAAATCAAATCTACGCCTAGCCCGGACTCTTTGAACAACTAAAATAACTGTTCAATGTGGAAGCTCCGACTTATCCAGAAATAGTCCAGATTATTACTCGAATGAAATCTGCAGGCTAACCAGATCAGCGTATTAATGTTAAAACATTGTCCAGCTCTACCTACCTAATTATGGCTTATATGGTCATACCGTTGATGCATACGTACTTTCCGAAAGCATGGGAAAATAGCGCTACTATTCTAATTCACAAGGGGTGTCTGGTAATGCAGCCCACTTAGGACCAATAATCTTGAAAAATATCTTATCAAAAGTGATGACATCGCTTATTCGAAACCGAATGTTCACCTTTTTATCGCAAAATAATTTCATTGAAACGAACGTTCAAACGCTTTTGGTAAAATATATCCAGCAAGATCGAATATATTGAACGATTGTCGCAGATAATGAGCCATTCGAAGCATAAACAAAGGCAGCTGGCACTAACCCTTGTAGATCTGAAAATGCGTTTGAAATGAAAAATGAAATTTATCACAGCCTTATTTAGTCAGTTTTACGATATCATCATATGTCTCCGGACGTTTGTAATTTAATTAATGACATATAATGACTATCATATATGTGTTACAACTGAAAAATTCGCAACAAATCCCATAGACGTTTCAAGAGGTGTGCTGCAAGGCAGTTGTTTTCTTCCATTGTTGTTCAGCCCCTGTGTGAACACTCGTACCATCAAAAATGAGAAGGTAAAATTTCATGGCTGTCTGTATAATACATCAACACTACAACGTCACTGGTTTTAGTCTGCTGACGATACAGTAATTGTGACTGCTCTACAAGAAGACAACCAACTTCTCTGCAACGCATTTATTAAATGGACGACCAGGGACGACCTAATTATTCGTGTCAATAAATACCACACGTTTGTTCTTAAAAGTCTTCTACAGCATCTGTCCAGTATCAGCCTTGTATTCAAGGCGAGCAAGTGTTAGCCATTAAATAGAATTTTAACTTGGGAATAACATAGAGAATATAAAAGAGAACTTTTAAAAAACTATCAACGACTACATTACCGAAATTGGCAAACTACCACTGCGAGCACATCAAAAGGTATCAATAGTATCACAATATATGTACAATAAAATTAATTGGACTCTATCTATATACGACTTTGGTGAGACTTGGTTAAAAGCAACATTGCCAGTTACATATCGACGACATATATTAGAAAATGGCACCAACTATATGCGCTGGCATCAATCACATGGAATTCTTGCCCCAAAAACTTGGTATCAACTTCAAGCCAGGTCCTGCCATCTATGAGCAATGTAAATTATCTATATGTCTTATCCTCAATGTCTCGAAATTTAAAAAAATACAGTCACTTTACCGTATAACGTCAGAAAAAACGAATCTACAGAGGTCTTGATAAACAAAGGAACTACCACAAGTAACAACTCATATTTACCTGCCTATAAAGTAAAGTCAAAAATTGACAATACCTTCGAAAGAGAGTTTCGAACAGACTTATGAAATAGAGTTATGGGTCTTGAAGTTAATGTCATCATCAAGAACTTATTAGATAATTATTCAAAGTTATTACTACATGACAAAGAAAGAAAAAGAAAAAAGCGTTTCTAGTAACATTTGAAACTTTTGTAGAACAGGATTGATCCTTTGCTCACTTTAAAGAAGCATTCTGACTCGTTGGGGGAAAATTTTACGGTAGTAATTGCCTGCTTTTTTCTAATTACGAGACCCAAGGTCTTGGCTTATAGAATTGTGAATACAACCTCGACCGTTATAAATGGAGACATGGCTCAGTACTGGTAACGCTTAGTCCTCACTTCAATATCGCAGTCAGAGATCATGATGCAGTGTTACACGCTGACTGTGGTGCTGTTAGTTATACACCACCAGAAACATTGTATGAGAGTCAACGATCTGATTGAATTTTTTTTAATGGTACCACTCTTTTTGTATTAGAAATTGCTTGTTGCTTCGACGAAAACACAACAAAAAGAGGAGATTACTTAAAAAACCAATATGAACATCTTTGGAAACAATTGTTAATCTCATGTACAAATTTTCAACTGTTCTACTTTACTAACAATTCAACTAACATTTCAATTACCATCCTTTATATCAAATTACAAGATACTAATTATAGTCATAAAGTCAGCCATTATCACTCATTCCTGCTCACGGTAGCTTATGAGTAATAATCCGACCATTTTACTACCCTAAGTAGCCCTGGATGGCTTGAGCTACCAATTTTTGTTAGCTTCACATGAGACACCTCAAGTCAACAGTCCCGATAACACTTTTCTAATTATTGATTCACTTTCCCAAAGTACTGTCTTTTGGATTTCTGTCGATAACGCTTGAAGTTTATTATCGAAATCAAAAAATTTTTGAGTGCCCGTTCTCAGTGCTTTCATTCCTCCACCGAGACATCCAACAACTATTGGAACCACTTTTACATTATAATCTTCCCGCCTTTCATGTATCTCAAAACATAATTGTTCGTATTTCTCAATCTTTTCGTCTTGTTTGGTGCGTCTGTTCATTTCGTTTGGACATGCCATATCGACCAGCAAAATTGTTTTCTTCTCTCCGTCTTCAAAGGTAAGATCTGGTCTCCTCGCGGTGCAATTCGTTCTCATTCGGTGCTCCCAATCCCAATAGAGCTTCTTGCCTTCAGTCTCTAACACTTTACCTTTTTCCCATCTCTCCGTGTACCACTTCGTTCCTTCTGGAAGTTATTATTACTTTTCCAGTGTCTCACGACGACAGTACCTTTCTTAGGATACGTACTGATCCTAACAATGCTGTTTTTTGTTATTCTTATTCTTATTCTTATTCTATTCTTATTCTTATTCTTATTCTTATTCTTATTCTTATTCTTATTCTTATTCTTATTCTTATTCTTATTCTTATTCTTATTCTTATTCTTATTATTATTATTATTATTATTATTATTATTATTATTATTAATTCGTAATTTACAATCCAGCTTTTCGAAAGTTAGTTTCGTAAATCTCTCCATGAGCTCTTTAGGTATATTCGGTAAATCTTGTATTACCTTCAGTAAAATGTGCAACGCTTTGAACATCGACAACAAACACGAGCGCTTTCTTTCAACCAAACTTTCCAACATAATCATTCGCACCACATACTACATATTCTGTCGTAGAAATAAACCATGGACCAGCCCTGAACTATTGTCGCTTTATTGATTTTGTTAGTAAAATATTTAATTTTGATTTTGTTAAATAGGCAAGCCAATGCAAACTACCTTGATTAGTGAGGTTTGTAATTGTATATGTTCAGATGAAAAAAATAAAAAGTTTCCATTATTATTATTATTATTATTAGTAGTAGTAGTAGTAGTAGTAGTGGTAGTAGTAGTAGTAGTAGTAGTAGTAGTAGGTGTAGTATTGTTATTATTATCATTATTATTATCATTTTTGTTGTTGTTGTTGTTGTTTACTGTCGTCAAGCAGTGGCGTGGAGACGTGCCCAGTAGACGACCAGAGTTAATTTGACTAGGTCACGCCTGTTTCTATTTTGCAATCACATATTTAGGATTATTTGTTTCGATTAAGCTATGTATATTTTTTAATTTTGTTGCCAGTACCTTTTGCGGAGTTGACTTTTTTAGCATAGGCCGCCATAATTGGCGATGTAGAAAACGTACCCCACAACAAACTGAAAGAGATGAAGCGGAAAACTTTTCGGTAATTAACAATATTAACAATGTAAAGCCTGTCTTTAATCCAGAAATAGTTAAATCTGTTTGTGCGAAACTGGGTAAAGGTACTAAGGAGTTTGAATTACCCCAGAGAAAATTTCGGATGGTTGAAAATTTGAATGGAGATTTATACGAGCAAGTGAAAACGGTTTTCACGACGTATAAAACAACACTTATTTAAATGAGGAATTGTTGCAGTCGACTGAATTAGAGTTGGTCTTTAAAAATGAAGACATTTGGCCACCTGAAAGCGAAATTTAATGGAGGTCTATACTGACTATTATTTTAAATCCGCTTTCTTCAGCTTACGCCTCACTGATGTTGCATCTGTCAATACAACAGTAAACCAGATGTCAGTACTTTTCTATGACTATTTAAAGGACAATTATGGAATGATTTGAAATGTAAATGATAACAATTCTTCAAGTATTTATGGGCAAGGTACGGTTAAGGATTTGAAAACTAAAATCATTAAAATCATCATGTGGTTCAGTCGATGAGCTCTAATTTGTGCCCCAGCAGATACGGGAAAAAACTGACCAAGCGCTTTCAGCTTCACAAAAAACAACAAAGGAGACAATTAACCACAATGACGCCTTGGAAAACCTTATGGCGTAATGTCAAGAGCACTCACAATAATGATATATCTTTTGCCCTGTTTTTTACCTGAGATCAGTGTTTACAATACTTCCTAAAATCATTTTCAACTGTTTCTTCCTCCAAATTTTTCTCTATTCCAAGCTAGATTCCATCTGTAAAGAAATCCATCTTTCCCCTTCTGCCCTATCAACAGATCCCCAATGACATACTAAGAATGAAGTCCTGTAGTCAACCCTGTATCCATTATCAGATATCTATCATCTGTTTTAAACATTACCTCTTCTTACTGTCTTTTTTACCTGAAATTTTCATGTCATTTGAGTTTCCACTTCTCTCCCACCAAAATGGAAACGAGCTTGAACTGCTCTTTTACACAAAAAGTGTGACAGAGGTGAGCCTTCTAATTTTAGACCTGTCTTCCTTTAATGCACTTCTTTTAACGTATATGGACCTTGTTGACGTGATTCTATGTTTGAATTTCTTCTGAAAAATGGTTACATTGAATACAATATATAAAAGAGCTTTCCTTTAAAATTTCAGGTGTTATAGAACTCGCAAGTATGGAGAACTGTATCATAAATAAAGCTCGTAATAAACAGCCCACCTTGGTAGTATATGTTCTCGATCACAAAAATCGCCTGTAGTGAGATTCATCATAACCTTATACCTGAAGAACTTGCTTACCACAATTTACAAAGAACTTGTCTCTCACTTATTTCTTTGTCATGATACAGACTTTAAAACTTTCTGTGACAGAAATTGTTATTGCTCTACAACTTCATTTAAACATGGTGTCCGATAAGGCGATTGATTTAGTCCCCTACTTTTCCATTTATGCTTTAATTTATTAATCAATTACATAAAAGCTGAAAAGTATAGTTCTTTTAGCTATTCTTCCCATGATGTACGGTACTAGCTATTTAATCCATTCCACTGGTTTCAATTGGCTGACTGTGCTGACGTTATCTCTGACGGAGAACGAGAGAACCTAATCACAAAAACCCAAACAAATGGAACCTTGTTCATTCCCCGGCTGTATGTTTTATCTCTCCTTTTAGTTGATTGTTGTAAATCGTATCCTGATCAAGGCTGATACACCTTGCACCATTACTCAGCTTTTTAGTACTTTGCTAAAACCCTTAAAGGCACTGACACATCCTTTTTTGCTGATTTATTCGGCATCTTATCATGTTGTTTCATTCCTGATGGCTTTGCTGCCCCGATTTACTTATCGTTACCAATGGCATGCAATTTTTCGTAGTAGAACTGACCGTAAGCTAGTGCTAAATAAATTTAGAGATAAACAAAAAAATAAATAAATACATGGTAAATGTAACAAAGAAATAATAAAGCGTATAGGTATGGCAAAGGCAACATTCTGCATAATGAAGAAAGTAGTAACATCGACAACGATTATTACCAGATACCAAAAAACCTATTCTTCAGTGTTTCGTATTGCCTACATTAACATGTGAGGCAGAAACATGGTCACTACCAAAGCAGATGTATGAAGGATTGAAATTCTTTGAAATGTGGTGCTACCGGAGAATACCGACAATTTCATGGACAAGGAAAGTTACGAACGAGGGAGTTTCCTGAAGAATTAACAACAATATTAGGACAACTACAACAACTATATAAGGGCAACCCGATAAAGATATTGAAGGAAACGTGTATGGGAGAAGAGTAAGGTCCAGGGAAACCTGGTTTAACAACACGAACCAGTGGACAGAGCTGAAATATGCAGAGGCAACAAGAACGGTTTATCATCATGATGAGTGAAGAATCATTGCATCTATCCCTCAATCCGAGGATGGAACAAAGGAACGAACGAATGGTAAACGCAAGTGGAATAAATTTAACTTGCTCACCGCGACGCTCAAATCAAGATACTTTAATGTCACATTTGTCAAGCATTCTATCAGTTCTATTGGAATCTTTGATCATTCTTTTGACTGACTTGCAGAAATGCGCAGCACTGCAGTTGTGATTGTTACAAACCATCGCCATCTCATGTCTGAACTCTCAACCAACTTCATTCTTTAAACGCAAGAAGCCATAGAGCAATTCTTATCTTTCGTCTTATTAGTCTTCAAGTACTGCCATTTTCTGCATAGCAATTATTATCTTATAACATTTTAATTTGCCATACAATCACTAAAAACACTGTTGGTGGCAGGAAAATTTACTTTTTTGCAATCAGGCTAGCCAGTGTAGCCTACCAGTTACTGAGACGTTTGACATTGACAAAAGATAGAAAATAAATGTAAGATCTTAAAAATCATTTATTGAAAGGAATGTAACTAACTAAATGCTATTTTGTTATTGAATTTACCCTAAAAGGTACAGCTAAGCGATGGAGATCATTAAGATAATTTAAGTAAGTAAGTGTTTCGTCTGTTATGGTACCAGCCTTCGCTAGTATCATTTATAAATTTAGTCAACTTCCGGTAGCCAAGAAAACACGTTGCAGAATATTGTTGTGCTATTAACAAGCCTTATATGAATCATAAATAGTGCCGATGCATGTTTCATTTCCATTGTTTTTTGAGACAGATAATTAGTTTAATTGCTAGTCAACGAAAACTTTTTACATGAAGAACAAAGGAAATTTATAGTTTTGTAGCTTGTTCAGGGTGCTTTGGACATTGGTCGCTTGATTTCAAACACTTCGAATTAGGATGTATTATGTAGATAACAACAGCAATTGTATTGTGCACCAACTACGTATTCTCTGGACAACAGCAGTTTATTTGAATTGAAAAATTGTTACTTTGAACTTCAAACAATGCATGTAGAGGAGCTATTACCCAGTGTACACGTGTCTTATTGTTTTAAATGAAGTCCTGCAATTGAATTGAAATAACTAGTTCAAAATTCAAGCATTTTACTTAAGACAATATTGACTTTTTTCATGTACAAGTGAGTCACCACACATCAAGTCTAAAAGCCACTCGAGGATGAGGGTTAATGATATCTACTTGATGACATCAGATCAAAGAAAGATGCCCCAGCTGTTGTACGCGAAAGCCCAAAACAAAAACATTCTCATGTCTATCACGCACTTCTTTATGATTGCGTTAAATCAAGTAATAAATTGATTTGGCACAGTTAATGTCAAACTTAACAGATTGCTTTTTTGTCATAGACGCCACAGTCCAGTTTCCACTTTTGTCGCAAAAGAAGCTAATCTTAAAATGAAAATTTTTACACACAATTTTTGAATAGCGAAAACTGATGCGGTTTTTAGGATTTTCTAACTTTAATTTCATGCTCAAAGTTTTTGCATTTCTTTTTTTTGCTTTTCTACATTATTAAGAAGATGAACTTCGATTCAGAAAAAAAATATTTTGGCCCAAGCTCGACTGCCGCAACGTTGTTGTATAATACTTGGAGAAAACTACAAATAATCAAAAGAAGCACAATTAATATTTCCATTTACGTCTACTACCTTCTCGTACTGACTTCTTTAAAGATGTGCAGATGAAGATGACGTATTTGTAACCCAGAGTTGTAGGAAGTGGTCTGTGCCTGTAGAACGACATCATGTTCAGGAAGTTCTCAATATAGATAATTTGTCTCTTTTGGTCAAACTAGCCATTAGCCGCTTTAAAGATAGTCAATCTGAAACACCCCCCTACCCAGGTTTCCATAGCATGCAGCTTAGTACTTGACGTGTACACACAGTAGGTATAATATCTACCATAAAAGAAGATATTTCTTGAAGTAGTATCTTACTTTTAATGTGATAGCATCAAAGCAACCATTAGATTTAGGAGATAATTATTCTTACGCTTCCCACAAGGAAATGGGATAGGTTCTTTTGGATGTAAGGTACCCGTGTTCTTTGTAGTATGGTGATACCCCATAGATAGTTTGTATCATATCACAAATTCTGCTTTACTCGTATCATTTGATTTACGGAGAGGAAATTGTAATTTTCTGTGATCATTCAATTTTGAAATTTTATATGTGACTGCTTTTATGTTATAGGAATATTCCACTGCCATTGACGTATGGTCAATCGGATGTGTGTTTGCTGAATTGTTGATGATGAAACCCCTCTTTCCCGGAAAATCAGAGATCGACCAGCTTAATCGAATATTCAAGGTATTCTACTGGCTATATTTCCGGAGTAAAACCTAGCGTTTTAGAAGAAGCATTTGGCATGCCATCGAACTTTATTGCATATGTGTGATGTTCAGTAAAACCAAGGCAACAACTAAACAAGGGACAGCTGTTAATTTGAGAATCATTTGTTTAGTAGCTTTTAGTAGTGTATACACTTGTTAACAAATACGTCCCATTGTTAATTGGCTCGGCTTTTTGAAATCCTCTGTGTGTGTGTGCGTGTGTGTATGTTTCTAGGAATTACTTGGACCCGTTTTTGTTGCCAAATGTTTTATCTTCAGTAGTAGTTACCCGATTTAAATAGAACGTTTCAATGCGTCTACTGCAGTAAAGTACCAATTGTAGAATTCACTGAAGATAACAGGTTTGTATACAATATCTGACGTGACCTGTTACAAGAAGTTGGAAAGATATTTCATTTTTTTGTTTCTGTTTGATCTGATAAACTTTTCGTCCCTTAGGAACTGGGCACACCTAACGACAAAATCTGGCCGGGACCACCTGCATTCTCTGAACTTCCAATGGTAAAAAAGGTACGTAGAATGTGATACCATAGTTTAGCTACACTATATTACATCCGGTAGTTTTGAAAAGAAATTCAAAAGACGCAACGCGTAGATTTTACAGTGTGTATTATGATAAATTAATTACCAAGCAGTTCCAAGTGGTCAGAGAGGTTTTTTTAAGTTATAAAAAGAAAATACAATAATTTAAGATGAATACATTCACACATACATACCTTCTTTGCAGTCTTTAAGATACTGGTTTTGAGCCTTTGTATGAAAATAATGTATTGCTTTCTTACTTAATTTCACCACTAATGTCGACACAGATTCGTATAATCCAAGGCTTACTATAATCGTCGCTGCTCTGTCTGTTGAGGTCCACTGTGTAAAAGCAATTTGCTCTCTATCACCATCCTTTAGCTGCTGCTTCAGGTAGTTTTCTAGTCTCGCTGTTGTAGGGCATTTCTCACATTGATAAACCGTACATTGTTTGCAGCCACTATTGCTTACAAGCATATCTATCAGTCCATGGTATAATTTAACAAATGATATTGCACTCACCATGAGGTTAACATTTTGGTAGACAATGCAAACACACAAAGAATGTGTTGCAGAACGGAAGGTTTAAGGAGAAACTTAGCTCACCCCTGGAACGGACCTTATCGTATCGTTAGAAAGTTATCTAACGTAAACATAGAAATAGAAGAGACTTCTCGTGGAAAAACTATTGTACATGTAAATCGTTGTAAACATTATCACGATCGCCAACTAAAGCCAACGGATAAAATATAAACTGTTGATGATAATACTGTAACACATAGTGTAACCCAGAAAGTGTATTGCTTAATGTGCATTTGTATCGTGTTTAAGTACTTTCTGTTCCAGTTGAAACAGGGGACGTTTCAACATAGAGGGGAGATATGTCACGATACCTTATTTTTTTCTACTGATTCATTCTAAGATTCCTTTGCTATTGACTGGTGGTTTTTCTTATATTTTCTCAGACACACCTTTCCTGTTTTTCTTAATTTTGTATAATTCTGTTTAATCCGTAGTTCCTGTTTAAATCCATATATACGCTATAATCTCACATGCAGTTTTAGTTTTAGTCTATGCGATCAGCTAGCTATAATTTTGTGTTCTCTTCCGGGAGTTCAGGTTTGATTGGAAAAAAAGATTTGAAAATCAACTTGTAGTGTTTTTTTGTTGTTGTTACCGCTCGAAGCTATCTGCCATCACACAAGGGAATATTGGACGTTTGCCTCGAGATTCCTATTAGCGAGACTGCAGATCGTAATTCATCTGACGTACAATTTTTATCATGCGACCTATCACCCACCAAAGGTTAAAATTATTGATCTATCGGAAAAGGTGGTATATTTGCCATTTTGAGATTGTGAACATACAGTATTATCTGTGTTGATTAAAATATCTTTAAAGTAACCGCAGATTGATTCTTTAGAAAATAACTGTATTTATGCCTTGGTCTACATGTTTACAGTATTATCTTTCCCAGAGTATAATGCCTTTGTATTTTGAAATTGATAAAAGACCATAAAATCGACCATTTTTATTTGATTAATTATTCCATTCAAATTCACCACTCATTGGGGTTGGCCATTTTTATTAAAAATTGCCCTCTTTTGTAGAAGTTTAAATCAACGTTGGTTTACACCATTATATTACATTTCTTTTTTATTGTAAGTATTCATTGAAAGTCTGTTAAATTCGTTTGTTACCTTTGATGGGCAAATGCTTAGTTATAGAAATTTATTGTGTGTGATGTAACGGTTAATCGTTATTTACTACTTGATATTCGGGACCTTCTTGCCCGTAAAGGATATACCCCATTGCATTTAGTACTCCACTTCAGTTGATATTTACTTGCCACTTCTGATTGTCAACGCTATGTCACCTGCAGTCTATTATGAATCCCTTCCTTTCATTGCCTGGCAGGTACAGGCATCTTTTGCTGATATGATCTTGCTTTTGCAGTTTCTAACTCGTTTACTGTAGCATAGGGTTGGAACCTTTAGTGGCTTATTAATTCTTTAGTAGGCAGCGATTTGGTCTAATTTTTGGTAAGTCGTGGTTTCCCCCATGTCACCTCCTTTGATTTATACAACAAGCATTCACGTGCATCATTTAACAGATCTGTTATGTATTGCTACGACCATACTTTTGACCTCTTTTTTTTAGACATCCTTTGCAGACCATCCATACCATGTGCTACGACAGCGGTTTGGAACATCTCTTACCGATAAAGGATTTAACCTACTTAACAGGTATTAATTTTGAAAATAAACATTTGGATTTACTTCAAGAACTTGTGTATACCAACGAATTAGATATGGTCATCAGAGAACGTGTGTAGCCACCATTGGTGTGAATCACCCTCTAAGATCCAGGTTGTATCTGATGGTGTTAATCTGAAGAGCAGATTTTGAAGTGTAGACTATGCTAGGTTGGGTATTAAGTAATTAGAATGTTGCAAGGTCATATCTGGCTGCTGGACGAACTATCATTGAGATAAAAACAAAGGGTAGCAGTGAGGGGTCGAGAAAAGTTTATGCGACAGAATATTTGCAATTGACCAGATGTGGCCCAATTGAAAAGTAATTTTCAGAAAATCGTGTTAGTCGGGATTCGCAACGATAGAGTGTTGGTGTGAGTTTTCAAGGGATATTTTCACAATGGCGGACATAACGATTTGGAATCCAAGATTTTGTTCCTTTTTATGTGGGTTTTATGTGGTTTTCTGCCATTCCGGAAACTGGGTATGCCGTGATAAAAGTACAGTTGAATGACGTATGGAAACTTTTGTATCATGATTTTATGCGTTTTCCAGTAGTCAATCAAAACTTCTAACATATTTAGATTTTTTTTTCATAGACAGCTCCACATTTTGGTTACTGAGTTCGCTGCATAAGTACCACCTTACACACCAGTAAATATAAGTGAAAACAACTGTCTATTGATATTACTGTTCTACGGGTTGTTGTCTGAATGGATAAAAAATCTGTTAGAACTGTACATTTTGTATACAAAAGAGCAAGAGCCGAAATTCGTGTACTAATGAAAAATGGCCGGTGCATTCACTTTCTGACTACGTGACCAACTGACTAACATTTTGATACGTAAATGAACGTACAGCTGAAATAATGCCCATGTGAATTACTCGGTGGAGAAAAAGATCAATTAAATGAATGGGTCACATAAATGGTCTCAGTAAGGAAGTTATAAAAAATATTTGGTTTTTCCTCGCACGAGTAGGCCCTTTTTGAATATCAGATTTTGACTTTATCTTATAGGTTCTTAACGTATGACCCCAAAAAGAGAATAACTTCCGATGAAGGACTAAACCATGAATATTTCAAGGTAAGTTCGCCAATCGGTAGTTTAAAAGGTTAGAATTTATACTAATAAGTCTTAGCTTAGAAAGAAACAGGACCAAATTTACCAACCTTTTATCAGACGTTTTGAAACACGGATTTATTAATGGGATATTAAAAAGACCTTTTTTGCATGGACGGAAATACACTTTACAATACTTTACTTGCAGAATTTCTGCTATTATGGCAATGATTTCTTATTATTGAGTGTAAAACACCTGAGTAAAGGTTGTGAAAATTATTTTTTGATATTTGGTTGCATACTTGATTAATTTGGTTGGCTGAAATGAGCTGCCAATATTTACTTTTATAAGCAAATATTGGCTAACCGTCATTTTCTAAACTTACCTTTTGCCGTAATTAATTGAGAACATATTGGAGATAAAAACACATAATCCTTTCAAAATTGGTCTTATTTGAAATGAGATAAATTGCATTGAAGAAATTAAACTGTTGATTCAATTTTTGAAGTTCAGTTTCCAGGTATAATCCAAAAGTCCTTTCATCAAAAGGCCTGATATTATTTTTTTTCCTATGTATTCTCTTACAAAATGATGCTTTATGTTGTAATATTTGCCAGACTTATTGTTATTTCCTCACTTTACAAATTTGGTCAGCAATTCTCGATAAAACTGATAAAAGTAAGAATCTGTCATTGTTATTAACTGGAGTTGACGTTTACTTGTGTTCATTTATTAAGGCAGCTTAACTTTTTGGCGTTTGCCGCGATAACATTATCAAAAACGGAATCTGATGTGCTTGCTGCTTCACCACACAAATAAATGCATTTCATCTGAAAATTAATTATTGTGATATTCACTGGTACAAAAGTTATTTTGAAATAAACCTGTCAAGTCCAGGTGAACCAAGGTTATTGCTTGGATTAATGATGGCATTAGACTAAGGCATATTTGTGAATTTGCGAGTCTAGACAATCAAATTTGTTGCTCAAAGATAAAAGATATATATATATATATATATTACTTATCCACACATTTTAATAAAAGCGGAGAATTTTGCAATTCATTCCCCCGTAATAAATTCTGAAGAGAATAGAAAAGCTTTTGTTTTTTATTGGCGTACTTATACTTGATTATACTGACTTTTTTAAAAACATTCCAACAGAGATTCGTTGCCTGGTTTCTAATTTAAACAATGCAGTAATGCAGGAAAAGCAAATAAACATGGAGTCGTAAGGAATTCACTTTTGTTTAAGAACTTTTATTAATTTTTTTTTCTTAGAAAGGCAGTTCTTGTGGCCTATGCCTTATTTTTGCATTTGAACATATACGGCACTGTGTACCCATCAACGTAACCTTTCATAGCTTTACTATAATTGTCGTATAATCAAGATTTTCATAAAGCTGTAAAGGGGTTATATTTCAATTTTTCCAGAAGGTATAATGGGGGATGTTCATGCTGCTCTCGTCATTTCCATTGCCGTTTGTTACTAGAGCAATTATTTTTTTAATCTTACTGCCTTTTAACCTGAGGTGAAGTCATCGCAAGCTACGTACAGGCAATTTTTATGTTAAATTGGATGACAACAAGTATTTCATCTGTCTTGGCTGAGCATTTTCCCGAGAAAGGACCGACTCTGGTGCCATCTTTTTTTTTTGACAGAGTTGCTGCGTGTTCTGATACGTATTTTTTTCT
The DNA here is from genome assembly GCA_003991215.1 of Morbakka virulenta. NCBI lineage: Eukaryota > Metazoa > Cnidaria > Cubozoa > Carybdeida > Carukiidae > Morbakka > Morbakka virulenta. The sequence continues at coordinate 53,732 of RDPX01000050.1, forward strand.
TCAGAAATTTTATGTTGTTTCAGACGTTACCAGATTCTAAACAGTTGTAATCGCATTAGCTGCATCAGGAATATTGATTTTAAGAAAGTCCCCTTATCACATTATTCAATAGAACACTTTATAACTGAGTTTCCGTGGAACGCTTTAGAGCACCAAACCACATCTTGATCCATTTTCTGGGGTACAGTTACTAATTATAAGTGGTCTGATTTTTACAAAAAGTGCTTCTAATTCGTGGAGAAAAATAACAATTGTAAGTCAAATATAAGTTACTTTAATATCCTGAATTAAATGCCACCCATTTAGGTATGTGGCTGGTTATTAGTCCATTTGCCTTTTGCCAAGGCAGGTTGGCAAATAGTATTCCTCTGAAGAAGCTGTCTGTAACTTCCTCTGGAGACCCTTTTTAGAAAGTCTGGTAAAAGCTGGTAACGCTATTGTTACAAAGGGCTGTGGAACAGGGATTCGTATTTCAGACAAGCATCTTCAACTTATATTTCTTGTAAGCATGTGAAGTAAATATTCTAAACTGCAAATACTCCTCACTTTACATTTTTAACTCTTTCTAATAAGTAGTATGGACTCTGTACTTTGAACTTACCAGTCATTAATTTTTTTGAAACCCTGTTGTTGCTATGAATTTATGAATTCGGCCGACCTTTATCCTGCTAGTTTTCCTTTGGAAAAAATGTTTCCCATTAAAGATTACTAATTGTATTCTAAGTATGGTGCACAGCTTCAAAACCTTTCTTGGATGAAGTCTTTAACAAGTATGCCGGAAAGGCGATTACTTGACAAAGAAGCAATTTATCCATTCAGCTTTCTTTCACTTATTCCTCAGAGATCAGCTTAAGCCAGAGAATAATTTTGCCATATTTTATGCTCATTTTTTTACTCTATAATTCGATTGATCATGACTTAGTTTATTATATTATGTTTTGATTTCTAGGAGTCGCCATTACCAGTTGATCCATCGATGTTTCCAACGTGGCCAGCGAAGAGCGAAGGGCACAGAGTTGCTAGAAAGCATAACGCCAGTCCAAAGCCTCCAGAAGGAGGACAATATGACAAACAAATGGTGAGCCACATGTTAGGTGTAAACTGTTGTTAGCATTCAAGGTCTGTTATCTATGCGTGCACAGGTTGGTCCAGGTTTACTAATATTTCTACTAGTACAAATCAGTGCTGGGCCATTGATTTGGGACCCTTTATTTTTTATCAGTTCAGAAGACCTGATAAAAAATCTCCTGCCATGCTCCTTCCAACAGCTACATTTTTACCCAGTTCCTTGCATCCCCTTTCCTCATGACCATTTCCGTTGTTTTTAACCCATGCTTCGAACCCTGTTCTCTTCAGAGTAATAGTGCTCACACTTCTTTTCAAAATTATTCTTAAGCCTTGCATAAGTTTTTTGAAATACTCAAGTAGCCTAAAGTATGAAGTATTAAATAAATTTCGAATGAAGAAGATTGTAAATAACTGCACGCTGAACGTGCAGTTATTTATAAGTTAAATACTGAATAGTGGGTGATTGGTGCAAGAATCTCATTTAAGGTTGCACAATATACGTTTGTTTTACCCTTTAAGTTCATTGATGTGTAAAGAAAATCAACAGTGGAGAGATGAGTTTGCTTGTTTGCGTTTGTTTCGTAGTTGGGATGGAGAACTTTTATGCAAACCAATAATTACATTGAATCCACATGTTTTATTTGTCACCTTAATATTCTTTTCTGTGCTGAAATCTTACAGTGACATTGTGATCATGCGTCAACATGTGCTGCCTAATCATTATACAAATTTTGAGAGATTGTAAAAAGGAACAACAAGATGTTTCCTGGTTTTGAAATTTCAGGTAAACATGTGTTTGCCGTACAATGGATATAGGGAACAAAGTATATCGGAATCCTCATGTTGCAATTGATTTTCTTGCTTTAATAGTTCTTTTTAATTCTTTTACGATACTTTTTATTGAACAAAGTTGTTAAAAGAACAGTTGCAACGAATAAGGAATTAACCTTGGATAACAAATAAATAATTGATACAATTTTTTCAGAAGCTCTGTATTCTCAGCAGAGTTGATTACTAATAAATTTACCGCGGAAAAAGTAATGGTCGTTGACTCAAAAGCCAGTGGTAGAAATTACATCAGTTGCTGGAAAATAGTCAGAAAAATTGAATGCTACTTTCTTCTATGCTCATGGTGTGTACACGTCTGGTGGATTTAAACTAAATCGTTTACAGTTGGTGGCATGGGAAACGTGTGTTCCGGAAAGATTTTCGAGGCATGATACTAATAATGCAGATGTTACAGGCATATGAGATTGTTATGAGCATAAGAATTGTCTGAAAAGCCATATTTAGATTATATTACTTGATTTAAGTAATAGACTGGAGGCAATCAGGTATTTATATAAAGAATATCACGGAGGCGACCCTGTTCTATGGTGTAATGGAGTTTCCTCGGGTAGACTGATAGAACATTACATGAAGAGGAGTGGCTCTTCATGTAATATGTGGGACAATAAGAAACTGCCATTTTCCCCCTACCCCCTCCCAAACATTCAAAATGACGCCGTTGGCTTTCTTAATTTGGTGAAAAGGTTAATAAATAATGATATAAAGTCTGCGTTTTTGTTGTGTTAATAAATAATACAACAGATAAAAAATACTTGTTGTATTTAAGTCTATGCCGCTTTTAAAGTGTATTTATTTTTGGCAGTTAGACGCAGCTTCATTAACTATGAGACCACATAAATATACACTTAAAACTAGAGCCTGGTCAATTTCCGCTTCAGTGTTGAAGGAGAAAGTGTTGTGCTTACTTAATTACGTATTACCTGAACTGAGTTTTCAGTTCCTCTTAACTTGCCAAGTTTGTGTCTATCGTTAGGGTATCGATTAAAGTTAGTGGCTTTCTTTTCCGCTCACTTACCCAATTGTTGGCTGTCAGCAGCTGGTTGGCTAGCAGCTTTGAAGCCTCCTCTTAAGATTGTCTTACAAAACAGCCTGATAGCTTCATTCTCCTCTACCTAGCCTGTGATCCTTCTGGTAGAAGTGGCAGAAGTTCCCCTTTAATTCTTTCACATGACCACTTGTCTTTGAAAGACACATTAAATGGCATACGCAGCATTCATGTTTATTACATAATTGAGGACAATCGTAAACTGATAGGGTGTCAATGTGTCAAAGGCCTTCGTGAAGACTAAGAAGACAAATGCAGCTTTAAGCTTATGACCTTTCACCCCTTCTATCAGCCTTCTCAATGCCAAAATATGTGACGTCGTTAAGCGTCCGTACCGAAAATCATTTTGAAATGGTCGTAGGTGTTAATCAACCTCTTTTTTTATTCTCTTTAGTAGCATTTTGTTTATCGGTTTTGCTGAGATAACAGAAAGGGATATAGCAATAGTTCTCTCTATTAAGTCTCCAGATTTTGTTAGATGTTTCAAATTACTGTCTGACCATTGCTTGGATTTCTCTCTTTCAAGAAGGTTGTTCGGAAAGCCAAACATAATGTCATCGATGTTGCAGTATTTCAAGACTTCTTCAAACACTGCTGTCTTCACACCATTGTTTATATGTTTTAATAGATTACTTTTTATCTACAACCCTTATCTTAGGTCCGGTTTGTGAACAGTGCAAGATATCTTACAATTTGATTCGCTATCTCGAAGTTCCAGTCTTGTTTGAAAACTTGCAGCTAAATTATTACCTTGAGCAAAAATAGGGAGGGTATGTGGAAAATGTCAAAGTCATTTTGCTGGAATAGAAGAATATTTATCATTTTTGACAAGACTTGCACTGCGCCAGCTGCGTAATGACGATGTTATTATCGAAGCAATGGGTTTTTTGTTGACTGTTCGGGATCTTTGTGGTACTTTTGTAATTGCTGTTTTAAAGTAAAACATCGGACTGTCATCCCCGATGAATATCGGTTCAGTTGACAGTGTTCTTCTTTAACAAAATATATTGAAGTTTTCTAAGCAAGTTGTAGGTGCATCATCTTACCCCAACCAAATGCTTTTGCTAAATGACCTTACATAATTAAGGTACTGCTGGCCCCATTGCTAATAGTAAAGATGGCGATGAGCGGTTTGCGATGATCTTGAATTTAGCGTACTTTGAGGAAGTGAAGCGGGTTTTGAATGAATTACAAGAAAATTGTTCAACTATCTAACACCTGTATTCGATCACTGGATCAACAAGTGCTATATTGGGCAATTCAGTTCTAGCATTACCAACCCCTTATGAATGCCCTAGTTTTAAACTTGGCCCATAGGGATATTTTTCGGCGTTAAATGCCTTTTTCAGGCTGAAAGCGGCCCCTGATTGTACTACTGAAATGTTAAAGGCCCCAATAAGCATCTTGGAAGTTTTCTGTATTCACGAGCTATATGTGAAAAGTCATTTGTACCATTAATTCCTGGCCCCGAACATGCCTATATTAATTAGGGGATGTTTAGTCTCTGACATTGTATCGCTGTGTGGAACCGTTTCAGTTGTACATTTACATAATTTGACTTCTAAATGGTTTTGGTTTATTTTCTAGGCTGACGACGAACCAGGCTTATTTGGCTTTCATATGCCTGCACCAGTCAAGGGTGTAGCTTCAAAAGGACCTGGATTTAGTTTAAAATTTTAGTTATCATTGACAGTTGATAGAAATCGATTCAGAAAGAGGTTTTGTCGGACAACTGTATCATGGATTGTATTGCAAACTTAAACTTGCATGTATGAGATACCAAGACATGGAGGCATACGCTCTAAGATATAAAACCATTGAACAGACCCCTTCCTGTTTATTGTGATAACTGGAGCGGATAACAGTGGATTGTTGTACAAACCGTTATATCATATATTAGATAAGTTATCGAGGTAGCAACTTGTTGTAAATACGTTTTTATAAAATTGCACAATGTACTATCAAGGGTGTTTTCCAGAGATACCAAAAGGCTGAGTTTGTATAATCTCAATTTTCACATGGCTGTGATTACACTTTAATTATTTTAATAATTCCTAAGTCGCTTGCTTGGATGACGCGCTACTGGTATGGTAAAGGGCTTGTTCATGGCTTGCAAGGTAAATAAGGTAGGACGAGCCTTCTGCTTGAGTAGGAGCTATAGCACTAACAACTGCAGTCTCAATCAAAAATCGGGTTCCTGATGATTGTCCAGAATGAAGAACAAGTGACTAGAATGTTCTAAGCTACCTCCACCTGTAACCACTAGTTGCTAGCAGAGGCATTTTCCTGCTATGACTGGGTTGCAGTAAATGTTCATGGCTGAGCACACTTGTGCGCATTTGGTGCCAAAACAGCAGTGGCACCAGCTTTCTCCCAACGTAATGACAAAATTGACTACGCCTTTAAGGGCAATTTAGCCTGAAATTAGCAGATCTATAGGGTTACGGCGGGTAGAACGGCCTCTGGGCTGTAATTCTGATGTAAGGCACTGAACCTACCAAGTAAGTTGAGAGGCTTATTGTTGTAGCACCAGAAAGAATGCTTCAGGAGAAGATGTTGTGGACAGTGGTGTAGGTGTGACCGGGGAAATTCAGACACCATTACTGGTGGGAGAACAACTGCCAATATATTTATCACACAATGTGACCAGCTGATCGACTGTCACACTTACTGCTGTTGAGATAAGGATGCATACATCGTGGGGGTAAGCGTTAAAGGAAAACTGTTGGAATATCCTGTCCACTGAAACATTATCTCCTAAACGCTGTCTTTTACGGCGGAAAAGCTGGTAAACTTAAGGCATCCTGGCTCATCTGAAATCAGCAGCCGATAAAGGTGTTCTGTTTAAATGATGACGTGCTTTTGATGGTTTTTGATGGAGTTTTGTGATGGTGGCTGTACCAGTATATATTTTCTGGGCTATTTTGGGCTTTTGAGATGCAACAACGTGTGGTAATTTGGTTCCCTGTGCCGTAATACTGTGGGTTAGAGACTGAGCCTCTATTTAGGAAAAGCAAATTGCCAGGTCATCAGGCAAAAACAGAGGCAGTTCAGGTAAGACGAAACCGGAAGTTGTGTGAACGATGATAGGACGGGTGTAGCAATCTCTTGTTTAATAACCTTTTACGTAGCCATTGTGGATGATAAAGTCGAATTACAAACAACTGTTTTATTTACCACTAAAATGTACCAATCGCCCATGTTGAGGGTCGCCAATTTAGAAAAATATGAAATTTGAACAAATTTACCTTCCACAGAGGTAAATAGCCAGAAGAATAATTCCATTCAAGAACTGACTGATTTAACACAAAGTTGAGTTTTATTACACAATTACAATAACGAATTGAAATATGAGTTTCTTAGAAACAGCATGTACATCAGGGACGAATTTAGATTATTTTTTGAGGGGTAATCAAATTGGAAGCCTGAGTAGGACACTGAGTAAGGGGGTGAAGGTCTCATATCATAACGTTACCTCTTGCCAACCCTTTTAGGTGAATAATGGACTCAACCTACTCACTTATGTTAAAAAAACGATGTGCTTGCCTTGCAAATAAGGCAGGTCTCGCTGACAAAGCGTTTTGACAATTATTAATATTAATGCCAATTATCCTTGAACAAAAAAGAAATATAATAGTCCAACGCGAAATATTTTCTATTCATCACCTAGGGTAATGTTTGGTATATATATATATAATATAAATTTATTTTTTATCATTGATTGCATTATGGGAATGTGGGATTGGTCAGAGAACAGGCTGGACATTTAAATTTATACAAGATAAAGCACCAGGTTATTCTTAAAATCTAGCTTTATTTTTATGAGAAACCAGTTTTTAAGGTATCTTGTTTCAGATGCCCGCAAAATTTAATAAAATCGTAGAACTACATTAAAATCTTAAGAAAATAAAGTAAGATATGGTACGAAAAAAAAGAAAATTTTTATATACTTTTTTTTTGTTTTTCTTTATAAAAGGTGTATAATTAATTTGCAGAGAATAAAAAAAGTTTTTCTTGAACTTTTGTGAACCTTCTTTGACCAACACTCGAACCGCCAATATTTTCTAAACACTATCGAGGTGGAACAAAAAATATTGTATAATATTCTGCTGCCCCTGTGCGTGGGGCAATTCTAGTCTAAAGGCGAATCTCCACCAGACGATTTTTGTGACGGTCGTCATGAGAATTTGCGACGACACATGCGCAGTAGCAAAGAATAAGCTTTTCTGAAGATTTTGGTTCTGACGAAAAGTTAAAACAGTTTTAACTTTTCGTCGTGCGCTTGACGATCGTCAAAGAATTAGCCCATCAAATTTCAGAAAAAACGCTTTCAGCGATTTGATCAGTCGCGCATGGCCGCCAATAATAAAGGTAGCAGTGATGTGCCGATAATATTTTCTCATTTCTTGCTGCCGGAGCTGCCTCTGAAGAAAACAGTGAAGCTCAGAACATTCAGAGTGGTCTGAAGAACATTTCGTGGTCGTGTAATCGTAAGTCTTGTATCAAAAGCTGAAATTCTCCTTTCTGTTTCTTTCTTCGTAGAGCTTTCATACCTAGAACCGACGTTTATTTTTTATAGTTTCGTTATTCTGCTTAAGCATTTTCTAACGCTGATAAAAAAGAAGTAATTTCCTTCGATGAAGTAGCAAATAGAGAACATATCTTTTATTTACGGCAGCCATTACGAAATGTGTTTTTCGTTTACAGAAAACCGCCAAAAATCGTCTAGTAGTGGAGATGCCTGTACGAAATCGTTGAAAATTTCGTGAGAAAAATCGTCGCGAATTTTTAGGACGATCGTCACAAAAATCATTTGGTGGAGATCCGCCATAAGACTCCAGCTCGCCACAGAACGAATTGATATGGTGGACTAGTTTATTTAAAATATTTGTCAATAGATATACTTGACAGTGAGGTGATAGTCATTTGGTTGTTGTTCTGTTTTAGGAAATTGTCTGGAAATATAGCAACAAGTTATCACACCATCCCGTTTTTATGTATTTTTGAGCTCATGAAAATCCTTTCCAATACGTGTGGTATATTTGGTAATATAATTTCTACTGCTTCTCTTAAACTTCTCTGTTAAAAGCAGTAATAGCATGCAACTTTCAATAGGAGTTGTTCTCCAGAATTAGATTACTTTGTTCAGCTGACTCAGCACATTCACCGCTGAGACAAGGAAACGGTGAATTGAAATCGGGATACAACCAAGCACATCAAAGTGTGCTCAAATGTAATGGGAACAGCAGCAAAATCCAAATATTGTTGTTGAGGACCAATAGGAGCATGGGTGCTCGGTGGGGGTGAGGGTTGCAGTCCAATGGCAAATCAGTTCGAGAGGTCCATCCGTGTCCTGGCACCGAATCATACACTAGTTCTTTTTTTTTTAAGAAACAGTATTCTTGCTTTGTTCTTTCATCTATGTTGTTGTGTAGTTGGCAGAAAATTGTGTTGAGGATTAGCAAAGCCCTGTAAAAAAAACCCAGACATTTCTATACGCATTTGTCAAATCTTACAAGAATTTTTTTTCCTTAAAAATGATCGGTTTTAGCAGAATATATTTAAACCACATTTTTTAAGAATATGCCTCTTTCTTTACAATTTTAAAGGATCTCGAGCAACCTCTGGATCCGCCCTCTGTACACAAACTGAAAGGGAGAAAAACAGGAAGAAGTTGGTGGAGAAAGTAGGAGTAAGGTTTTGTTGTGCTGAAACGAAGGATTTTGAAAAGAATGAATAATTTCCTACCATGGAGACAAACAGTTATTTAATGAATCTGAGAATCCGAAGAAAATTCAAATTTTATTTCATTGTACTCTACCACCCTCCATTGATCATAGTTTGTCATTTTATTTTCGGTATGAATACTGGGAAGGTCGCTTAGGTCAAGTAAAGAAAAAAGTTCAGCTTGGTATCAGGGTACTTTGAACCCCCCCCCACCTATCGTAGGGTATGCTGTTTTTTATATCAGAGTTGGCAGTGCAGCTGACAAGATAAAGACCTACGATAGAAAAATGTATTTAACCAGGTACTTTGGACCCCTGGATGAAAAAAGCCTGGTTTGTTGTGCGGGGGGTTGACGTTTGTTTGAGTGGTGGTGGTCTTTTTGTCCACATGAGCCCTGTGATAATCAGGGCTGACAAGTTGGGACATGCTGGCTAGCTGTCAACATTTAAAACCCAAAAAGAATTCTTAAAGAAGGTGATTGTAAACCCCTAAAATATAGGGCGGCAAGTAAGATTGTGACATTGACTTAAGATACTTTATTCCCCAATTCCTGACACCACAGGTTTCATAATTTTAAACGAGTCAGCAATAGACTTTTTGTTGTCATCAACCCCATCCACAATTACATCACAAGCACAGATGCTTTGTAATGTTAAACTGTAAGCAATATAGACAGTGATCCTTCACTCGCACCACAGTGACTTGGAACCACGACAGCACTATCAACGCTGTTCCACTTCATAGTTTTATGTCGGCCTTACCAAGCGCCGGTAACTCACATAAGCCGTACACCCCAGTTCCTTCCATTGATGTCAGATTCTAGAATGAAACCAACGTATTCAACAGATACAGAATTATCGTCACAGCGATTTTACATTGCTTTGGCCACTTAAACAGACGCCTAGGGCATCGCCTTGTACCTCTGCTAGTGTCTTCTAATTGTTGGCTTGTCAATTTCGAAATGTTCCTTTGTGAAAATACGGACCAAACGACTGCACCAGACAAAAACGGGTGTCCCTGCACTGTTGCACTCTGGGACACATCCCACAATGCTTAACTCTCTCTGCCAAAGCCATCCGTTCGTTCAGTTTTTCCTTCCTTGCCGAACACGAGGTGTTTCTTTTTGAAAGATAACTCATCAATATGTCGAGGTTTGGTGTTGGTGGCCCTGCCAATGATGGATCAAGATTTGAACGCCTCGGAGGTTACGGAAACATGGCAAATGTATCCACAGATCAACGTGATCCATACGAAAGGCGAATAGATGACCGATATGAGGACCGTCGTTATGATGAATACTACTATGGCCGAGATGATAATAGACGAGATCGTGAAGACAGAGACAGACGATGGTCGCCTGAGAGAGTATGTTTTTACTAGTGTTTAGATTTTGATATTTTTTTTTATGTAATTACTATTTTCTAACAATTTTACCCTATATTAAATCAAACGTTGTAAACGCCAGTGTATCTCTCAACCCACAGCTGCAAAACTGCAAACACGGTTTTTGGGTGCAGGAAAAGCCCAGTAATTTCCACGACCGTAATAGTATACATGTTGCTTTTCAACATAATAGTTCCAAATGGCATAGAATGTGTGCGGTGAGTTGTCATAACTATTTACTGGGTTATTGTATGCTCTCTACGAAACAGCCGTTTAAACAGCTCGGAATGAAAATAAGAATTTGTATTTTGAAAACTGTATTTTGCTGCGAAGTATTGTAACTAAATAGGTTTATTACATTTAGGGGTTGGAATTGATGTCTGGTAACTCCCTGTGGAACTATATTGCATTGCCACCAAGATTCTGCCTTGTTTTCGCCCTTTCCTTAAAGTTAAAATCCCTTGATGTAGGAAATAAACTTGTGAAACCTGCATTGGATCATTTTTTACCACTGTCCACCGTTTTAGCAGACTGCTTGTGGCAACATAGAAGAAACCGCCGTTCTTTTCATTTGTAACAATAGACAAGTGGCATATTGAAAGATGATGATGGCCAGCCGTCAAAAGAAACTTCATTCTGTTCATCTTGCACGACGCACAACTTGTTCCGACACACGCTGTATAAAAGTCGGTATTTGTTTTGTGACAGATGAATTGGTTTTAGGAGTTCAAACTTTCAAATCTAATTTTTTATTCCGCTGCAGTTAATGGCAGTAAAATAACTAATCTCAAAGCATCTGTGATTGCTGAAAAAAATATTCAGCTTAACATTTGTCATCGTTTTCTTTTATCACTCGTTAATACCGACCGTAACCTCACTCAGTATTGACTTTTTATTTTTCTTCAAACAGGTTTCAAGGCTTAAAAGGTTTTCAACCTGACAAGTAACATCAGGAATTTCAAGCTGCAAAAAAACTCATTTTTATGTCGAGCTGATGCAACTTAATATTCGTTATTCAGATTTCTCTTTTGCTTTTGTATATGTGATAGAGAGCTTGATACAAGACCTGTCTGAATAGCTTTTCGTTACATGTGACTTGAACAATATCTACCCACACCTCTTGAACCAATCTCTTGAATTTCAACTGAGTGTTATCATAGTAAAATTTATTTTCAAAGAACCCGGTTTTCAGCAGGTTTCCGAACGAAATATTAAAGGTTAACTTGCCTGTTTTAGCTCCTTATGCTAAACTTGATGCCTTTTAACATGTGGTAAGCATGAACCAGTTTTAAAACTGACTTGTCATGCTTTTGTTGCACATTTAAGGTAGCAGCCACTTCATCAGAATCTTTGAAATTCTGACATTTGTGGCTGGTTTTTGTATGAAAAAGAACTGTTTTTTGTACTGATTGTATTTGTATCTTTGGTTCATTTTATATTAATGCCATTTATTAGGGTACGGGAAGAGACCGTGGATATGACAGAGGCTACGACAACTACAGAGATAACAGAAATGATGGCAGGAGAGGTGTTCAGAACAAAATGAAAGGTGGAAACAGAGGTGTTCGAAATCGTCCTTCTGATGCACCGCATCGTGCTGGAATTTTAGGTGCTGCCCCAGGGGAACAGCCCCCTGCAATGCCAGCTGAACTGCCAGGTTTCTGATGACTTTCCTTGTGACTTTAATATCTGTCTTTAAACTCAGTAGTGTCAGCCTTGATTGCCCTTTTATCGCTGAAAGCTACAAGGTCAACTTTCTTTGACCACTTTCCAACATCATTTTCAGTATGAAGTCATATTTAGTATTAGAATTGTTTCATCATATTTATGCCTCTTGTGATATTTCATGGTATGATAGTAATTACTTACGGTTATGCAACATCTTGCATTCGTGTCACCAAAGCCTGTTTTGTGCTTTTTGAATTTCACATTATGCCAAAGTGTTGTGTTAATTTTTAAGATAACAGGTTTGAAGTAGCAGAAGTTGAAAATACTTCGATCGATCGATATGTCAGTTTGATGGCCCCATTGAAAATGGAAGTGTCACGGTCTTAAAACTTGCCAAGCATTGATATCATCAGGTCCAAGGCATGATAACCTGTCATAGCAGAAGTTGTTTGTTTCTTATTGATTCTGCAGGTTAATATGTCGTACACGACATTAGTCATGCCTTTATGTCATTAATTGCCATGGTAGCTAATGAACAGTTTATAGAATAAGCTTCACAAAGCATTTGGAATCGTCCAAAGGTTGCCATATTGAAAATGTTGGAGGGTGAGATTTTTCTGTTGTTGTTTAAGAGCTGTCGACGTTAAGTCTACCTCGCCCACTTCGCCTGTGTTATAAACACCTACTTACAGATTAGTTTTCTAAGTGTAAAAGAAATTCTATGAAGCAAGGAATAAAGTATCTGTATGCTATGTAAATGTTTTAGGTCTTGTTGCGTTCCTTATTTTATTGCTTCCTTGTGTTTTCATCGGTGGTCTCGAGGTATCCACATGCACATAAGTTGTTGAATGTAAGCAATCATTTCTCACGTAAAATGGCTTTCTAGGCTCACCATGACTTGCTATTCTCGTCTGTCTACAATATCCTAATGAAATTGTATTAACGTTATATTAATTACTTTTCATTCGATGTAATCACACACTTGTCTTCAGAAAATATAAACGAAATGGGTAAAGAGTTAATGATGCAGTTTTGTTGCCCTTCTAAAGCATTGATATTTTTTAATTATTCTGGAGAAAATTGGTGTAGTATTAAAAAAAGGCTGTTAAGTTAATTTAAGCAAATTTACAATTTAAAGTTTGTCATCTTTTCATTGAGGTTTTTTTTTGTTGGTGGTGGTTTTGTTTGTTTGTTTAACTATAATGGAATTTTACTCTGCTTTTAACAGGTGGGCTAGGAGTGCAAAGAGACCCACAACAGCAAGTGCTTGCTGCCATTCAAGCGCAGCAGACCCAGACTTTGCTTGCAGCATTGCAGGCCACCCAGGCACAGCTTAATCAACAACAACAAGGGCTGTTGCCAACACCAAACATGCCAGCAAGAGATCAGGTAAGAAACATTTTATCATTCCTGCCATCATACAGGATTTATTTGCTCAGAGCGTGGGGTCATATATCTTGTGATGTGTGTCTGAAAGAAGTGGGAAATTATTTATTAGAGTGGTCACATTAGCGCTTACTCTGGCGAACTGAATAGCCCATGCAATCAAATGCCTAAAAGCTTTATAGTCGTTGTGCTCGGATTTAAACCCATATTATCGTCACCACTAATGTACAACAGCTTTTTATGCATGTGGTATTTTCGCGTCTATGTTTGGATTACAACTGGCTCTCACACTAGCTTTTCCTTACCCTGGATATTTTTGTCAAATTTGTAAATACTTGATAACATCAGGTCATGTCTGACCCTTCTTAAAATCCCCTCAACATTCCCCCCTCCCCTTTTTGCTTATTTAGTTACATTCTACATGACCTGGTTGTCTTTTTCTTCCTGGTTACACTCTTGGAATCTTTAATACAACCCAACCACCACTTCCCAATTCTTGGACCCCAACAATAACTCGAGATAATGGATTGGTAAATTAAGGCTATAATCTGTAATGGGATTTGTTCTCACATGCTTAATGATCTGTCTGTTTCACATTCACATCAGATGGTTGTATTGTAGCACATTTTCAAGTCAACATGTGTAGCTTGCCACTCTACAACTTTTATTGGCAGTCATTTTCTCCATATGTACAAAAACATATATTTTCCGTTACTTGACAAAAAATTACTTTGTTTTTCTTATACTTGCTTCATCAGTAGTTAAATTATATTAAACGGTCAATGATTTCATCAAGTTGTCAGTCACCATATGTACCCATTATCAAGTTCTAAACTGAACTCTTTTCTTTTGTAGTTCTTTTGGGGGCATGGGCTTTTTGTTGTTGTTGTTGTTGTTCTTGTTTAGGGGTGGTCTTTGATGTTCCAATCAATAATAAATACATGGTGCTGGATCCAAGTTGTAAGGATCAGGAATCACTTTACAGCTCTTAGCCTTATGTGTGTGAATATTTCCTATTTTCAAATTGGGCTTCTGAGTCCTCGAACATCACAAAACCTTCATCTCTAATTCCAAAGTCCTGACCACCGTCTACATTTCAGATCCAATTGCATCTTCACCAATATAACTTTTTGTATAACCTGGCACAGTGATGTCATTTGCTCTGTTTGTAGTTATAACTAGGAGAGACACAACATACCCATTCAAGGGTTTCTTTTCCAACATGCAATGGGTAACTACTCGTTGCAAACCAAACCTTGCTTCCCGCAACTAATTTGATGGTAATAATTCTCACTGTTCCTCCATGCTCCCTTCATTTGAACTATTACCTTTTAAAAAGTATATGACAACACTTTCTAGGTGGTATACCCTTGATGCTATTTGGGAGATATTTTGAGTGCCGGAGGTGGCAGATGATCTGGTGGTAACAGCCAAGAGCAAGGAAGAGCTGGAGAGAAGGGTACAGTTGTGGCAGAGAGAGCTGGAGAGCAAGGGACTGCGAGTTAACAGTAAGAAGACAGAGGTCATGGTGTCCAGAAAGGAAAGAGAAGATGTGAGCATCAGAGATACCAAAAACGAGGAAATAAGCCAAGTGAGCCAATTTTGTTATCTAGGCTCAGTGCTGTCAGAACAGGGTGGGTGCCGGGAGGATGTAAGCGGAAGGATTAATAAAGCATGGAAGAAGTGGAGGGAAGTCAGTGGGGTTGTCTGTGACAAACAGATGCCCCTGAAGTTGAAAATCAAGATCTATACAGCAGTCATACGACCTGTGTTGCTGTATGGTTTGGAGACGGCTGCACTGAGAAAGGCGGAAGAAAAGGCCCTGGAGGTAGCAGAGATGAAAATGTTGAGGTGGATAGCTGGTATCTCGCTCCTTGAGCACCGGACAAACGCAGACATCCGAAGGTTTGTCGGAGTGGCAAACATCTCCAACAAGGCAAGGGAAGCAAGGTTGAGGTGGTATGGACATGTGATAAGGAGGGATCAGGAGAGTGCCATTAAACAAGCGTGGCAAGCACCAGTTCAAGGAAGAAGGAGCAGAGGCAGGCAGAGGCTCAGATTGGGAGATGTGATCAAGGAAGACATGACGAAAGTAGGAGCGAAGCCAGATGACTGCATGGACCGCCAATAGTGGCGGAGACAGTGTCTAGCGGTCGACCCATCCTAGTGATGGAACAAGACCGCAAGGAAAAGAAGAGGTGGCAATGAATTCAGTTCAACAGTAAGTGTGAGGTCATCATGTTGGCCTTTGCAGCAATACAATTGAATGGCAGGGCACTGATCAAATGGATTTTTAATGTCTGGCCAGGTGGGACGTGGCATATCAGATCAGATACATTAGTCG
Source organism: Morbakka virulenta (assembly GCA_003991215.1). Taxonomy (NCBI): domain Eukaryota; kingdom Metazoa; phylum Cnidaria; class Cubozoa; order Carybdeida; family Carukiidae; genus Morbakka; species Morbakka virulenta. The sequence continues at coordinate 69,202 of RDPX01000050.1, forward strand.
AAAACTGCAACTTTCTAAGCTTGACAAACTCCTGAGGGCCAACCAGGTATGCTGGTTTGATCTTGTTAAGAGAATTAATATTTGATCCAACAAATGCAGATGTATTGGGGTCAAAGCCCAACAGTAAGCTTGTGGGCAAAGAAAACCTGGATCCAAACAAACAGAACTGCAAGTCATGGATTCCACATAACCATGATCCTTGGAGATTTTTAAGAAGCCTACGGACTGCCAGAAAACATCAGAGCGAAGACTTGGGGAACTTCAGCAATAATAACAAATGAGTGATATATACATGCAGTAAGTAATTTAAGAGGGTACATCATGCCTTGTTCCTATGGAGACTTTTTCATCGTGTAAAAGAGAAGCCATGGTTTTAAATACTTGTTTGGCACATAAATTACTTTTAATGTCAGTTTGTTAAGCTAAAAAGAAAAAAAGCGTAGTGGGACAGATGACTGTACAGCAGCTGGAATGGGAAAAGTGTGTCATGTATGAGTAGCATGTAAAATATAAAAAGGTGATCAAAGCAAGAATTTCCAGTACAAAATTGCTACAGTTTTTTTTAATATTTTTTCTTTGGTAGGTTTATCGATTCTTCGAGTTATTGACAAGGTTTTTAAGATTAACCAGTTACACCAATCCTGCAGAGTTAAATGGGATAACCTTGAATAATTTTCAAGCTGTCAAGGTTATACTGGTTGGGACCAAAATACTTACAGTTTCAGACTCTACTTGGTTACACTGCCTCCCACAAACAAGATTTAATACAAATGAAATCTGCATATGTTTATTTGAAAATATGAGTTATGTCAACAACTCTAATAACACCCAGTTGAAGAAGATAATTTATAGATGGCCTTGTATATTTTGTGAGCTTTAGACAATTGTTTGTTGTTCTTGTTGTTTGGGGGGGGGGGGTATTTAGTTATTTCACACCTTTTCAAGCTTTTGGCAATATCATTGTTTCGAAGGTATTATTAAATGCCTGCAAGTTGTGGTTCAATTCCAATTTAAGAAAGTTTAACCTAATTCTGCAGTATGGAAGTGGTCCTTTTGCAATTCCTGTTGGGTTTTTTCTGGCAGAATATATATGTTGGAAAACTTTTGTAGTCAAGATTTTTAACTGGTGTGGTGTGTCAAGAATAGGCAGGTTTTCTTTTTGGCTAGTTTTTCATATGGTTTGCTGGCACATAAGTATGCTTGGAGACATAAATATGTGAAATACTTCTTGCATCAGAGGGTTGGTAGTCTTTGGCTTTTAATTGTGACAGACTCTGTAATTTGGAACCAACATTAATAATTGTTTTAGTCAAACAACTGAGACTGTAGTAGATAAAGCAAGTGTGGCTTTAACGTCAATGGCTTAGTGGCTAGGAATGCATGTTGATGCCCAGCAAACTCCGTTTTAGTAATATATTGGCAAGTGCGTGTCTAGCATTGAGACCAGTTGTGTCCACAAGGATGTCTGGGTTTTGAACCAATTTTGTGTGAAAATTTGCCTTTGATGTATTTCACACATTATTTTGCACTTTCTGTTTTGCAAGGTAAACCGTAATAGACGATTCCAGGGAAATCAACAGAATAGAAAGCGTGGATACAATCAGAATTATGGTGGACCAAATAACAAAAAGACCAGAGGTACAGTTTTTTTCTAAAAACAGTGTTTAGGCTCCAGTGTGTAAAAATGTTTAATTTTGAGTTGTGGGTTTTTTTATGAACTTCTTTAACGTTGTACCTTGACAAGTTAATAGTACATATGGATAGTGTAATATTTGATGAGCCCAGTATTTACCATTGTCAGCAAACTCATCTTTTTTAGGCCTCTCCTGTTTCTTTATTAAAATGTTAGTTTTACATATATTTAAAAAACTTGTTTTATCTGAAATTTGTTTGGAACTGTTTTCTTGTTTTGGGGTTTTTTTCACATCTAAATTATGTAACATACAAACTTTTATAGAAAGTATTATTAATATATTGTAAGACGTTTTAACAAAATGCATAAATAGTTAAATAACATATATATATAATGTGAAATAATTATTTTAGATGTTTTTAAAGGTATGTTGTATTAATTGACAAAATACAAAACCACTTTTATTTGTTTTAGGACCATTCAGGAACTTTGATGAAAAAGATGACGAAAAACGGGGGAAGGATGCAAAAGGTAAATTGCACAATCTTTCATTAGTTAATGAGCAGGTTAATGATTTTCTCTTGGGTTTTCACATTTACAGGCACTGCTAGATGGTGTAAGTGGTAGGGATTGCATGACAAAGCTTGAACACATTACATTTTTGTTAATTGACACATGTTTTTCATAAAATTGGAAAGGAAAATTGATCACAAATATCTCCAGGTTTCCAGACTTCAAACAGATAACATACACCAATATGCAATTACATAAACTGATCCTTTCTGAGGCCTTTACTTTTTAATTGTTAGATTTTAATGTAATTTGTTGTTGTTGTTTTTCAAGGCTCAGAGAATCCTGAAATTTGCAAGGAAATGATAGATAGAGTTGAAGAACTAAGAAAGAGGAAGAAGATTGACCGCAACATTGCAGATGAAGATGTCCAAAAGCTTCTTGTTTTCTGCTTTGATGGGAAAAAGTACAAGTGTGAATTGTGCAAAATTGTGTGTCAAAAAGAAGAGGTCAGTGCTAGGAAACTTAATGTAAAAATTATTGCACACCCATTTCTGATCTAGAGAAAAGGGTAATAAGTTTGTTAATATTTGGTGCAAAGTAAATCTTTTATCGTTTGGAGAGTATGCAAAGTGCTGGTAAAACCGATTATTAATCTTAAGGTGTAAAATGTTATTCTTAAAAGATCCCTGTAAATTTTATTACTTTGTTGAAAATTTTTAAGGTTGACAGTTTATTTTGGAATGAATGCACTAAAGTAAATTTCTATTGTGTTTACCACCTTTTGCAACAAAGCCGTTTGTTGCATAGTGAAATGTTTGGCCTACACATTTTGTATACAGTCAAGTAATATGAATTACTTGCAAGGTTTCAGGTTAGTTTTGTATTGTTGTTTTTTAGAGCTTTTTACAGCATCTTCGTGGAAAGAAGCACAATCTGGTGGTAATAGAAGCACGGAAAGCCGGAAAGGATAGCCACAGAGACATAACAGACATTGATCTTCATCCAGATGTAAGAAGTGTTTCAAGATTTTTATTGCAGTATGTGGGAATGGGATGTATTAATTGTTTGGTTTATCAACTTTTTAAACAAGTTGTCAGTGTACATAATGGGTTATAATGGGTTATTTGTTTGCATTGCCTCTGGAAGTGTCTTCATTTTATGATTTTGTTCCAACAGTTTTCTGTCAATCTTCACTTGAGCCGTTATCTGAAAGCTTTAATAGTTTGTAAAGTGATGCTGAATTTCAGTACACACAATTGCCAAGTAAAGGTTGTAATCTTTGGTGAAATTACGTGATTAAAATGTCGCTGTCATCCTTTAATGCACAACCATTAAATTGTTGTTTAACAGAATTATTTCAAATAATCATTCCCATGTCAGTAACTTTTTCTACCAGTTCTGTTATTCGTGTACATAAATGGATTTAGAAATTGTTACTGTTTTTGATGTTATTTAAATGTTTCTGTTCTTGCCATTTTAGAGCTGGCTGGCAGAAAGTCAACTTGCAAAAAAAATCCTTACAAAACAAAGTGCCGAAAAATTCAAAGAATTGGAAGCACAAAAGAAAATTGAACAAGAAAACTACAACAAAAACCCTGCAAACTTTGTCAGCTATTCAATTGATACCCGAAAAACTGCATACAAAGATAGTGAAATGATAACATTTACCTCTGTATCGGAAACAAAAGTTGCCATTAAGGAGTTCAGCAGCGAAAAGCACATGTTTGGTGAGTTACTGTACCTTGAGTGAAAAGGTTATTTTGTTGTTGTTTTTTTTACAATGTTTAGAGTTTTCAAGTTATTGGATTTACTGCTGTAACCTTTAAAAGCAAATGTATATATGTTTTTATTACATTTTCACGGAAAAGCTGACTTTTTCTAGGGACAACTGCTAACTTTTTATAATTGCTGTATTCTTGTCAACAGTCTCCCAAGCAATTGTTCCCTCTTGGTATTTTTAATACGATGTAACTTGTTAAAGGAGCTAAATAATATAGTTTTGAGAGATTTTTAAACACACCAACATCAAAATGTTTTGTAAAAATGAGCTGACATGGGTGATCATTGGCTGCTTTGACAAAATGTGATGGTATGGTAATTGAGATTGTATAATATATAATAGTAATTAAAACTTTTTCAGCTTGTATTTTTCTGTGGCTACAGGTCTTGAATTGTTAAGCTTTTTTTTCTTTGGTGGAGGGAGGATTGTTTCTATTTTCATCACAAAGAGGATGACAAGTTCCTCCTTCCACTCTTCCTTTTGTAAAAGCCATTAAAAATGTAATATATATGCATGTATTGTAATTGACTTTGTTACTCCCTTATATAGGATGTGAATTTGTCAAAGCAGTGTTTGGCTTCAGTTGCCGGTTATGCGATGTCTTCCTTAGAACTGGCAAGGATGTCCTTGCACATATTGAAGGAGAAACTCACCAGTTGAACTACCAGGTGAGTCTGCATGGTTATATGGAGCTAGTTAATTGTTGTCCCATTAGCTAGAGTGAAAAATTAATAGTGATATTTTTCTTCACTCAAAATCGGCCAGGGGGTGCGAGGCGTCGTGTGCACAAAATAGAAGCTTCCAAAAAAAAATTTTTTTTCCAGTGTACTTCAAATAGAATTCTAGAAACTAAAGGAAAGGGGGTTATCGATCCCTAAGAGTCCCGATGCATAGTTATCTTAAGAGCAATCAACTCATAATAATTAATATATATATATATCTGTCAAAACAAGATTATATTTAATTTTTTAGGACTGTTGTGTAAAGATTGCTCATGATTCACGTCGCAGTCAACTTTATTCCGCTTGCAATATTGCTTAACACGTATCACAAGATTTAGATAGCCAAGAAAACTGATGTAAATCTATTTCGAGTGATAATGTTTGTTATACTTGTTCATTATTTATCATTTTGTCTGGTTGTAGGAATTTATGACCATGAACAAGAACTATGCAGACAATCAAATTCGCAGAAATAAAGAATTGGAAGATATACTGAATGATCACCTAAGGAAAGATGTGGTATTGTACGAGGCAATGGATGAAGAAAATTCACCCAGAATGCGTGGGAAGCGGTACATTTATCATCGGGATTCAGCGCTTGTAAGTGCCAAATTTGTTTATTTTGTTAAAATGGCTCCAGAATATTTAGGTTGTCAGTTGTACTGTGCAAGGTATAATATACCTTTCATTATGTAACTTAAAGAATGTATATGATGTCATTTTTAAATTCCTTTGCTTTCCATGTTTACTATTGATATGCTTGTGTTTGACAAAGGTATGTTTATTTTGTCTTTTCTTCGTTTGGCTGCAGGAATACTTAAAACTATGTTTACCTTTTTGTATTTTAGGTTCGTGTTAACAAGATAATGCCAGACTGGGTGGGAAAGGGTCAGGAACCAAAAGAAGTTCAGGATGAAGAAGCGGAAGGAGCCGAAGAAGCAGCAGAAGAAAAAAGTGAACAGGTTACCGCCAATGAGGAAAATATTGAGGAAATGGGAGAAGCAGATCAGGGCATTCAAGAAAACGAGGGTGAAGAGGCTGAAGAACAATTTCAAGAGGAAGCAGAAGAAAAGGCAGAATCTGAAGGGTATGAGGATGGCGATGCTATGGAGGATGATACAGACTTTGATGAAAAGGCATTTTTGGAGGCTGCTTATGGTCACGAAGAAGAAGAAGATGGGGCTGAGGAAGAGGAGTATGTTGAAGAAGAACAGGATAATGGATATGGTGAAGATGACGACGAATNTACCGCCAATGAGGAAAATATTGAGGAAATGGGAGAAGCAGATCAGGGCATTCAAGAAAACGAGGGTGAAGAGGCTGAAGAACAATTTCAAGAGGAAGCAGAAGAAAAGGCAGAATCTGAAGGGTATGAGGATGGCGATGCTATGGAGGATGATACAGACTTTGATGAAAAGGCATTTTTGGAGGCTGCTTATGGTCACGAAGAAGAAGAAGATGGGGCTGAGGAAGAGGAGTATGTTGAAGAAGAACAGGATAATGGATATGGTGAAGATGACGACGAATACAGACCTGACGAGGTAAGCTTGTTTTTATTGCCAATATATGTTTGGGTAGTCATTAAAATATCCCCTTATAAGACTGTGTGGTAAGATCATTTTCTTTTTGGTTACAGCAGGTAACGTAAACATTAATCTAGAATGTTTTAATAGGAAATGCTACATAATGAGTTTTCACTTGTCTTGACTATCAGCTGGTCCATTCTTTCCTTTGCCTTTTTTATGTTAAATGTTCAAATGTGTACTAAACTAAACATCTTGCATACGTCATCGTTGTCGATCTTGTTATTGAAGTCAGTATATAAACTGTCATGGATTTTATATGCTGAATTGCCTTTTAAAACTGCCTTTTATTTGTTACATAACTTTTTCCCTTCATTTTTAAACAAATTTAATTCACAGCCAATTTATTGTGAATTAGGTTTACTACCACCACCCCCATTCCAGCTCATTGCCCACTTTGGTACTTTAAAATTTTTATATATCGTGTGAGCATTTCGTGTTAGTATGTCTCGGCCTGAAACCCCCGTTTTGGTGCCATTGGTTGAAATGGTGACAAGTTTGTAGCTTCACATGAAACCAGCCAGGTTTTGTGGTGCAGCTTCGTTTAAAAGTAATGACCAAGTGAGAATAAATAGAGTACCAAAGAATTGGTCATGGCTTCTAGTGAGTCGTGCGTAACTGATGTAGGTAGACTTGGATAACAGTACTAGTGACACTGACTGAACGAAAAGTTTAGTAGTAATTAAGTAATGGTTGAATAGGAGTTTCGGCCATGTTGATTATTGAAAGTTGTTAAGCGACTTTAAGTCTTACCAATAGTTCGCGTACGATAATAATGCGGTTTGAGTTAGAAAAACTAAAATAAAAAATGCCACACAAGATTGTGTAATACAATAATATGGAAAGTGTTTGGGGTTTGGGTTTTTTTTGTTTTACCTAAAGGTTAATCTGGTACTCTACTGCCTCTCTGTGGTAACTGCAGTTTCACCTTTACTTTTTACTCTATTATAAAGATGAATTTATTTAGACCTTAAACTATCTATTGTGGAATGGCATATTTGTTGTACACAGATACAGATTATTTTATTGCAGCGGGGTCAGTTTAATAATCCTCATCTTTCTTTAGCCAACAGAGGATCCAGTTCAGCAAGAAACTGCTCAAGAGGAAGAAGAGGTCGAGATAGCAGATTCAGTGGAAAATGATCAGCTTTCAAAGGGAGCTGCTAAGGAAGAGAAACCATTTACTGCCCCCGAAAAGGCAATTCCGAAGCGAAAGGGAAAAGCTGGAGCCACCCGTGGAAAGACGAGAGGGGCTGCACGTGGTGGACGAGGACGTGGAACTCGCCAAGGTGCAGGGCAGAAATATAGTATGGAGCATTATGAAATAATAGACGAAGTTGGCAATGACGAGTAGTGGCCATGCTTTGTTTGAGTTACGGAGTGACAACTGATATTAGTAGTGGCATTCGCTATTAATCAACACCGCATGAGATCCTTAGGAGTGTGCAATAACTTGCTCGGGTTTTCACATATTCAGTACCTTGATGACTTGAATAGTTCGCTTTTATTTGAGTATTTGTAATGAAATTCTGAGTTGGTTTATAGTTAAGGTTGATGTAGTTACAAGCCTTGCAACACAAGATCACATGATCTCTTTATTGGAACCGGTTTTAGTTAATGACTGTTCTGCCATACGTTAAAACAAGCAATATGAACTATTGACGTTGGCCACCGTAAGAGTTGCCTAGTTAAAGCGGCCTTATATATATGGGGTATTGTACTTCTTAGTGAGCCTACTTCAATCTATATGTGTATGATTATATTTGTCACTGAAGGTCTATTTTAAACAGGTTAAGATGTAAACCTCAGAGAGATAGCAAGACAGTTTATTGATATTTTGCAAGTGAGACGATTTTGTTTTTGTTATTGTTTGTTGTTGTTTTTAATAAAGGTGTTGTGTTTTGGGGGGGTTTTTTCTTTCTTGCTGTTAAACATGGTGATGTTTTTATTTGTGATAAATATGTATTTACCAGAAGTTAAAAGAACATTCCTGAGTCTGACCTACATTCTTAAAAGCTATATTTTTCTCGAGTGCCTGTTTTCAATTTTCTTAAAGGCTTATTTTTTATCGGAACTGTTAGCTCGCTCGCTTGCACTTGTCAATAATCCGTGTGCCATGTTCTACCTGCAGCGAATATACTTATAGGAACTATTGTGCCCATTGATTTGACAGTCTGTTTACATTAAGTTGTATTTTAGGTCAAGTGCAAGGAGTAAGAAACCGTAATAAGTACCTTTTATAGCGGATATAGTGGGAAAATAGATATTAAAATAGATTCTAAAGAAATAAATTCTCACACTTGTTTTTGTACTGAAATTGGTGGATATTGTGATACAAGAAGGATCGATGGTAAGCGGCACGTTGTACTTTCAAAAAAGTATAACGTTTTTGGAACAATGTTTAAACCAGGGCTAACAAGTGCTTAGTCACTGGAAAACAAGACGATGAAATCGTCGATTTTTTTATATTGCTAACTCGTTTTATCCATCTGGAGAGCAACATAATTAAAATCAGCTACACACTTAACTTCTTGCCCAGAAAAGAACGAAATTAATTTGTGTTATTACTAATGAATGATATTTCCTCGGTTTGCTTACGATTTGACTCGCTCTCTGAATGCTTGGCTGACAAAAAGAATATTCAATTAGTTGTACCGATGTACTTTCTGGCATAGTCTTTATTGGCCAAAGCTCGCAGGATGTGAAATTTAAGAAGTCTTGAAGGTTATTACTCGCTTAAAGGTATTGACAGGCTTGAGTGACCAGAACTTCACTTCGAACGAAGAACACTTTTATCTCGCAAGTGAATCGAGTAACGTTTAGTTGAAATCTGGTTTCGGACATGAAAGCCCGCGATAGGTTTTAAAGTTACATTAAAACATTTTTAGTCACTTAATTTAGTCGAAATGCCGTTCCGTTCATGTCTGCAGATCAAGTGCTGAAATTAGAACCGCGTATCATTTAAATTCGACTAAAAATCCGTATCCCTTTACGAAACCCCGCGGGAAAATCCAACTAAAAGTGCTGCTTACTGTGTTGCAGCTACGCGTTTGTGCTGGTACCGCTTTCTGGGCGGCGTAAGAGCCTGAACCCCCGATTTTGGTTAACACGAGGGTGCAGATGAGTTTCACTCATTTTATCAAACGAGAGCAATATATTTAAATGTTTGACGCTGCCACGAGGTGTAGGCTGGACTTGGGACGTCCGACCAAGGTTAAACAAAGAAAAGGCAATTTATTTTTTTGTGGAAACTTGTGTTTTTTAGGGTTTTTTAAATAATTGTAAGCCTTTGTATGTTTATGTGCTATTTTTAATTTGGATGACTGTGATTATGGCAGATTATCCGACATTAAATATTGGAATGCATAATGATATTAAGTAGGACTACTGCAAAGCTTAAACATATTTATGTCGTAAGGATAACCCTACATTATTAATCAGTCGGGGGCCCCATGCTTCAATAGTCCACTTGTTATCTTGGCTGCTCCTGGTGGTTTATTTATGAACTTCGATGACCTTGTCAGGTAGTTGGGTTCTTTAAAGAAAGAATAGGTAAAGTGAACACAACGTTTGGCAACAAAAAAAGTAAACACTAAATTGCTATTTTTCCGTAACCACCGCAGGAAAAATTTCTGGAAGGTATTTCAACAGCCAAAGTGTTTTTAAAGAAAAGATGAGTCGCCATTCTCATTAAAAGGAGCTCTTCTTCAATATGGGACTTGAGACTTGGAAACTATGTCAATCTTTGCCTTACTACAACTAGCCCTTCCTTTCTAGTGATATGTCCAATAAACCTTATCTTCCATCGGTTTTTATCAGACACCTTCATGATCCAGCTTTCTCCAAAGCTAACCTCATTTGTTTGATGTTCTACCCATGATATTCTCATCATTCTCCTGTAAGACCAAATTTCAACAGCTTCTAGTCCCTTGCATTGGTAGTGATATGGTCGTGTAATGTAACAGAGTAGATGTTTCGTAACCTTCCAGTACCCGCTTAGATATTTTGCAATGTTTCAAGATCTCTAATTTTTCAAAAGTATCTTGCAATCCTTACTGATTTCCAGATCACGCTGTCCGTTCTATTTTATATAGCTACCAAAGTAATTGACCTTGTCAACTTGCTGTATAGGGTCACCTCCAATATACAACTTGCATCTGGGACTTCGGTTCTTTCTTATCACCATGCATATTGTTTTCTTGTGATATGTTTCCAGCCAATTCTTTCTTGTTTGCTCCACTGTTTCATCTGGTAACCTTTGTAAACCTTGTTCTGAGCCTTGTTGAAGTTATGATCTACAGAAAAACCTTCCAAATCCTCCATGCCGCGAATCCATGAATCCACACTGTTCTTTACCTATCTCTTGTTTGATTTTTCCACTTGTCCTCTACATAATGATCTTCAGAAACAGTATGATTACATTGCATGATAACATTATTCTTAAGGCTAATGGTTCGATCGAATTCACATTTTATTGCTCCAGGTTTCTTGGGCAAAGCAGTAAAAATTGACTGAGACCTGGTATTTAACCACTATCATACACTACGTTTATCAGCTCTGTCAACCTCGCAATTGCAGAGTCTTGTAATGATGTTAACATTACTGTAACAATCTCATATGGTCCTGCAGCTTTGTTCCTCTTCATTTTGCTAGGTGCTTCCTCCACTTTTGGTCTTAGAATGGTGCTCCCATCCATATTCTTTTGTATTGAGGGTTTCTCTCCTTACCTCTGTCATATTGGAACAGTTCATTGATACATTCACTTCATCGTTCTGGCACTTTTTCATTTTCCAACACTCCCATCTTTAGATTTTATACACCCAGATGATGTACACGATTTGTAACCACTCAACTTTTTGATCTTCTTATACATCTCTGCTGGATCTCTATGTCTACACTGCTCAATTTCCTCACATTTTTGCATTTAACCATTCTTCCTTTGCCAGGTTACATTTTACCCTGCTCAATTGCTTTATATTCTGAACTTTCTCTATTAAGATTCTGCTGCTTCTCATCAAACCCGGCATCTTTGTTGTTATCCATTAAATTTTTTGTTTTCTTTTTTTTTTGGCAATACTTTCTAAAAATTATTCCAGCTTGACCCCTCACCTTCATCTTCCAGAGCCACAAACAGGATATTGACAGCCACACTGAATTCTTCCCTTATGTTGGTATCTTGCATCAATGGTGCATAGCATAGTTTTGGTGCAGATGTTGGCCTCTTTAATTTCTTTAATTTCACCTTCCTCTTACATATCACTGGTATATGGTCATTCCCACAGTCAGAAATGGGATATGTTTTGCTGTGTTGGACTACTTCCAAAATACTTTGAATGTGATATAGTCAATCTGGTTCTTTTTATCACCTCCTAGACTTCTCCATGTGCAAAATCTCCTTGGATATTCTTCATACCATGTATTTGTTATAATCTGGCCACTCGATGCACACTACTGCACAAATCTTTCTCTTCTTTCATTCTCTTTTCCTAGTCCATGTTTCCCTTGCACGTCAATATCCTGTTCACATCCCACTCTTGCATTCTTGTCGCCCACTATGATGATAACGTCATGTGACTTGCATTGGTGTCAACCCTGTTGAACTGTTTCATAAAACGTATCTATCTCGTCTTCTTCACCTCTCTGATGTTGGTGCACAAACAACAGTGATAGAAATAGGGCATCAGTTGAAGCGGCGAAAGAAAGTATGGATTGTACTTGCTGATGTGTACCTATGTTTAATCGCAATTTTGTATATCTTCTAAACCAGAGCAGCTATTTTACATGGAATTCAAAGAGTAAACTGGCACTGAGTACGTCTCTAATGACATCGGATACCTTTCTCTTGTAGTAATTGAGAATGACTTGTTTGAAAACTTTGCATTCTTTAGGATAGGTTTTTTTATGTGTGTTGCGTTCCGTAACTAACAGCAACCTTTTTTCGAGGCACAGAAAGCATGTATCTGAACAGTGACACTGCTGTTTTACAAACTTTGATTCAGTGCCAACTGAACTCTTTGTTAGTTTTTTGCAAATCATACGCTAGTTTCCTGTTCCAAAAAATAGAAGCTGATCTTGCACAACGCGTATTTATTTGCATGCATCATCGGTGTTACTTTAAGGAATAACGTTTCACTGTGCAAATTCAGTAAATTGAGATGCCCTTTTGTGTGACGTAGTTTTTTAGGGTTTGCAAGTTACGAGATTTTTTACCAAGAATATACTTGTATATACCATCGCATTACACAGCACATGCTTATGATTTTCAAAATATTGAAATGTTATTGGGTCATTGGTTAAAGATGGCAACATCTGGCCTGCTATTTACTTTGCTATTTGATTTCTATTTTATGACAAGCGTACAAAATATTTTCGTTTACATTTAGTACTTACGCCCCTTTCATTTTACTTAATTTTTTTAAATCCGTAGGCTTTCTAAATAAAATATCAGCTATAGGTATTTTATCGCCAGCATTCCTGGTAGTACTCATGTTGAAAGTAATAGCCAAATATGGTTTTTCGTCCATTTCCTCGTATTTTGTGCACACTACACAGGGTAAATAGATTCTGATTCAAGAGAAAACATATTCCTGTCAAACATCTTAAATTTGAGGAATGTTTCACTGTTTTTCAAGACTTACTTTTGTAGTTTGACCCAGGCACAGATTCCTCAAAAGTCTCAAATTCTTAAATACAAGCCTTGCAGTAGATTTTACTTGTTTTCGTGCCCATCTTTATAAAAGGCTTACTTTGATCAATAAGGAAAAAAAAATATTTTCGCATTTCACAAAGCCTCTTAAAGAAAATCCTCAAAAGACAACTTCTTGTTTCTGCACCTTGTCATTGCTAATTTGCTTTTCACCGATGGAGATGCGATGATATCCAAGCAGTTATAAAAAAATGTCAATATAATCAATCCACAACCAGCTTTCCGGGTAATGAGGCTGATTTGGGCTTGTAGCTCCTTGTGGATTCTCGGAAAGCACAATAAAAACAGGTTTTCTTATGTCTGTTATAATTTCTGCACTATCATAAATGTTTTTACTAGTTTCTGGCCAGTATTTGTAGCCAGTCATCTAGGGCTGGGTAATTTGGAATACATTTACCGTCTAGAACGCTTACTCCATCTTACGAATGCCTAAATAGTTCACAGGGATGAATTTTTTAAACCCTCCAGAAACTAATTAATTTCATGAAGTTTTTTTTCATTTTGATCTAAATATAGCACATCAGTATTTTTTACTCATGACCTCATTAACCCTGCTTGTTTCATGATCAATGTGTTGGATCTTTTCCTACATTTGTGGACACTGCGTTCTTTACGGCCTGTGGTTTTTCCAACTATCTTATACCCAAAAGTAAGATGCACCCTTTCCTCTTTCTCACTTTCTGCACACTGTTCACCAAGCCAGTTTTCCAATGTTTTCGGACATTTTTGTGTGGATAAGTGTCTTATATTCTTTTTCATAAATGTCTCTTAAATTCTATCCCTAAAAATATTTGTATAGCTGGTTGCTCACACTAGAGCTTCGTTGAGTTATTGACACTTCATTCTCCACTTTCAGATACTTCAAAAGGATTTATAGATATTTTGCCCGGTAGCTTTTGTCCTTAAAGACATTTCTTCCATCTCAGCAACTGTAAATAAGCCACCATGTAGAACGCATTGTTAACATCGTCAGTCTTTCGTAACAGAAGCTTGTTGTTAATAGTGCGAAGTATTGTGTTGAGCTTCAGAATCCTTTTTTATGGAGAATGTTTTTTTATTTAATGAGCTACTTTATAATCCCTGTTTCAGAACAGGCACCCCAAGAAAGTCCTGAACATGTTCTGGTCAAAGACCCTCTCAAACGAAGAACTGTGACAGATGACTAATACCAAACAAATCATCCAGGAGATTCGAGTGCGACGATGGGGATGGATTGAGCATGATTTCCACGTGCCACCAATGTTCCTATGCAGCAGGGATGTAAATAGAACTTCCTTATGAGATGTGCGATGGACAGGCCACAGTGGCGGGTTTTAGTGGCGGCCTTACGTGGCACAGCGTGAGAAGGGGAATTAGTAAGTAAGTTATAATGCTTGAAATAATAACTCTGATTTTGTTTATTTAATAAGGTTCACTGTCAACAAGGCCAAAAATCACTTATTATGCAGAAGGTTACATGTACTTGGGAGTTTTTCTCGTAGGTTTTAGAAGTTTCTTTGTCTTAGTTAGTTAATTTATTCAGTTTTTTCTGACCACTACCTCTGAAAACGTGTGTAAAGTCAGTAGACTACCACTTGTAACAGACAAACAAATGTGACACTCTTTAATGGCGAGGGATTGAAATCGTAGAGAAAGGAAAAACATTTGTGCACCGAAGTGGGTTCGAACCAGATGCTTTGCTTGTTGTGGCCAGATGCTCTACCAATTGAGCTATCGACGCTCGTTTTTCACCTGATCATGTGCCCATGATAGCTACAGGCAGTGGTTCGAGTCCTGTACATATTTTTCACCCTTCAACAATTTTTTCATCATATTTTATTCTATTCATTTATTTATCCATCTAATTATTCATTCATTTATTTGATTACAGAATATTTAAATAGGATAATACCCTTCAGTTATAAAAAATAAGATGCTGTCAATGTGTGCCCTGTCCTGCTGTATATGCATTTACAATGTGTCAATAAAACTCGTTAAAATAGAGATTGGTTAAGATGAGATTAGAAAAAAATCTACAAGTAATTTTTACAATAAAGACTAATTTTTCTTATATTTTCCGCGGTTATTAATTTTGGAATAGCTGTTGTACAGGGTGTATACCTTTCTAATTAAGCACCTACATACAAAAACACAATATATTTTCTTATTTCACTTTGTGATGGCAGTACCTGATGCTGGTGACTAATCAGCTTAGCAGCGCTGGTTCCGGTTGATCTTAGTGAGTTTTGTTGTGTTTTTGTCGATTTCAGATAGAATATTGGACAGTAAGTTAGTAAAAGTACGCCCATCATAGTACACACATTATTTGCTGTTTTTTGTCAAAAAAGGTATTCATATTGTTTAGTCTGATGAATGAATGATCCTCGGTAACGTACTTCAAACGTTTTCTTAATGAAAGAAAGTCTGTTAGTAGTACCTATCAACATTGACTCAGCCTTGCCTTTCTTTAAATTAATGACTAGACTGCAACCTTCAAGATATTTCGAGATGTGCATAAACTCAGTAGCCAAACAACCTTAGATATTACTTATGACATTGTTCGTGTAATACACAAATGTATCATCAGCATACATAATGACTTACGCATTTTCCAAAAACTGTTAAACCATTAAAAAGCTGCAGGAGCATTAAGAGCCCAGGCAGGGGGCCCTGTGGTACACCAACACACACACACGCACGCACACACACACACACACACATATATATATATATATATATATATATATATATATATATATACTCAATCTGCAGACAGTACTGTTTCGCCCTTTGTGGGCTCATCAGTGCAGCACAGAGCTTCTGAGACATAACTCTCTGGCCNCACACACACGCACGCACACACACACACACACACACATATATATATATATATATATATATATATATATATATATATACTCAATCTGCAGACAGTACTGTTTCGCCCTTTGTGGGCTCATCAGTGCAGCACAGAGCTTCTGAGACATAACTCTCTGGCCATGTTGCAGGAGCAAACACAGGTTAAAGAGTTATTGTGGGATCCTGCCAGAGTGCTCAAACTACGCATGCGCAGTGAGCATTGCATATATATATATATATATATATATATATATAGGCTATATAGGATAAGTATCAGATTGAATACTGTCCCATTCTACACTTTGGTTTCGTTGAAAAGAAAGAGTCATTAAACCATAAAATTTATTTGTTGGAAATGCCAGAGGTTTAATTTTGTAATAAGGACGCTATTGCCAATGGTATCGAATGCACGACACAGGTCCATAAAAAATTGCTCTAAGAGCATTCCACAATCCACTTGCTTTCGTATGCGAAGTACGTGGCTGCCAATTCTGCATAGATCAAACTAATAACGTTTTATTTCTGGATACTTAAGAAGTTGCAGACAGCCTTTTTGAGGATATTGGACAAGCAAGGTAAAATCGATATTGGTCACTAATTGGCAAGAAGGTTGATTTCACCACAATCATGAATTGTTACTACTTTTTCTTGTTTCCAAGATACTGGAAAGATGTGTGTTTATGATGTGACATAACTGCTGTGCCATTTTTTCAGGACTTACTTAAAAGAGACTAATGGGTAGACTTCCTTATCCCATTGGTTGCCTTCTTTTCAAGGGTTTAAGTTCTTTTTGCACAAAAGAGTGCAAAAACATACTGGAATTTGAATATTTGGGTTGTTATAGGATGAAAAAGTCCTATTATTCTCCACGTAAGTTTCAAAAGGGCATAATATTTTACTTTCTAGTTCTCGAACAGCTGTTGAAAAATATTCTGCAAACGTCAATGTTCTCTGTTTCGATTCCGCTGGATTCATAGGAACCTGAACAGATGGAAATGACTTGGATAGAAATATTTGCTTCGTGGTTTTTAAAAATGATCTCTGATTATTTTGACTTCCAATCACTAGGCTTTTATGGTAATTCTTTTTCGTTATCTTAATTTATCTGTACACCGGCTGCAAAGTCACTTCTACTCTTTTCAATGGTCAGGTTCTTTTTGAATTGTTAGGGTTTTCTATCTATTTGATCACGCTGGTCAATATTTTTAAGGTTTTCTTTCTTAAGCCACAGTGCTCTGGTCGTCTTGAAGACAAATGGTGCATGGCCGTTAAATAAATTCACAAGGGTAGATATAGACACTTTAGCGTTTCATGAGCAGTAAGCTTTTTCTGCGCTCAGAAAAAACTAAAGCGGCATAATATGAAAAAATTACTCTACCTATGGCTAAAACTGAGTCCATAAAGAAATATCAAAGTTACAAGGGTATTGTTTTATTATTGGAATCCTTTATCAATATTTGCTGAGGTAAAAATTTGGTTACCATGTTATGTCGTTTAGATCGCGTTTTAATGCTTTGCTAGGGTGGCAGTACACGTTATTGCAAGATTTCACATAAATTGATGAATATTTAAAATGATTAACTTTCTGGAAAGACCAAACCATTTCGTGATCACCAATAAAAGCTACTATAACTGCTTTTAATTAGTTTGGTTTTTTCGATACAATTATGTCAATTAGGGTCGATGTCTTTTGGTGCATGTGAGGATTTCAATGACCTGAATCAAGACAAAGGAAACATCTGCTTACTTATTCTCTTGCTTATTCATAGTACCTGTATTTTTCAATGGCTTTTAACGATCTAAAACATTTATCAGAGCTTATATATGTGTACGACGCATCATCAGCTCATACAAATATTTAAGTTTAACTTTATACATGTGTAATAAAGTAAAATTTTGATCCAGATTAAGTGATGTTACCTTGTGTGTTCTTGAATTGTTTCACTAAAAATTTCTGTCATCCAAATACAAAAGCAGCACCTTTGTCCGAACACACATCCATTATTCACTAATACATTGCACTAGAATTCGATAGTCCAAATGGCATAACATTAAACTAAAACGAAACAGTTCAAGGTAAAAAAATTGAATATTATAATTAAGATTACGTCAAAGTTTGTTTTTTGAAAATCAGTCAACTTGTCTGGAGGATAATCTGGATGAGACAATTGGTAAATTCATTTCCACTAACATCATTGATACCACAAAAGCCTTTAACGAAACCAGCACTATTTTCTTTCTTTTTGACTACTAATACAGAAGCATTCAATGGCGAATAAGAAAGAAGGGTTATATTATTAAAAACATTTCCGATCCTAGTGCATCTGTGCCTTCTTTCCAGCTGTAGGAATTCTTTGACATATAAGATACAATACCAGAGCAAGATTTTTAAGTGATGAGATGATAATGATTTTGATCAAGGTGTTTACCGTTCTTGAATTTTTGGACTGATAGCAAAACGATCGTTGAATTAAGTAATCCAGGAGTTTAGTTAATTCGTTTTTGCAGCTGGTAGTTTATTACTAAAAACAATATTACCTAAAATAAAATAGTTACTATTACAAATATTATCTGATGATACACTCGTTCCTGATTCATATTTAGCTTGTATAATATCCATCATCTTTTGCGACTTCAGATGAATTTCTGATGCTTAAGTATTGCTACAGGAAATGCCCCGTCGATATTTGGGATTATGCAAGCTCTATTAGCAATAGAGACCTAAAATATTTGGTACTATCGTTTGCTTTAAATAAATTTTGAGCAAATAACATGGTGCTAACCCTTTACACCCTTATACACCCTTATACAAAAAGGACTTCTTCCGAAAGTATAGGAATGGTGGCATTTTCATCTTGCCTAAAGTGGGTTTTTTTGTTATCTACAGCCCAGTTTCTGATAGTTTTCCAAGCTTAAATTGGTTTCAGATTGTACCAAATTGCCGAGTGAACTCTTTACTGTATCATATGCTTTTGTATGTGACTGAAGAAAATTTAATCTCTTACAGTCATTTGAAGGCCTCGGCAACAATAAAATCTCTTCTGATGTTTTCGTTTCTGAATTTCTCTTTTCTAGTCACACCCTTTGCCCACCGCAGCATTTGCATTTCTGCCACGTCAAAATGACTTTCTTGGCTTTCAGTGATCGGTAGTTTTGCCATTTCATACAACAATGGTGGCCATACCAGTGCCTTGTATACGTTTCCCTTTACTCTATTTGGTACGTACCTGTTGAAGAGGACACCACTTGCCCTTCTCCAGTTGTTCCAGCCAACGGTGACCTGTTACTTTATTTCTTTCTCACTTTCCCCATGACTCGGAATTGTTGAGCCAAGATTTAAAATTGTTTAAATTCGTGTATGCCCTCGCCGGCAAGCTTGATTGATGGTAAGTTTAATTTCTTGTTTATACACATGTACTCAGTTTTTGTTTTTTGGATTTTCAACCCTCTCCTTTCCAGTTGGTCCCTCCAGTTCATACAGCTCGTTTATTCCTTTGCTTCCAAGGTGGTACTACAGTTCCTCTCTGGCCACTTTGTCGTTTGCCTTTTCAAAATCGATAAAGATGCAGTGCAGCTCTTCCAGGCCTTTTCTGAACTTACCATTCATTGACCTAAGAGGAAAGATTGGATGAATTTTCCTTCTATTTGGCATGAAGAAGAATTGCTGTTTGCTGATCTCCACATCTTGCCTCATTCCGCATTCGATAACCCGTTCCCGAAGTTTCATCTTATGGCTCAGGAACTTAATGCCTCAATGGTTGGAGCAATTCTGAGGGTAGCCTATTTTTTTGAGGATCGGAATGAGGATGCTCTTTCTCCCCTCGTCTGGTATTTTACCTGTTTTAAGATATTACAAAATGATGTGATGAACCCAAGTCCTTTTACATTTAAGGCTTTCCACACTTCGACTGGAATCTCAAATGGTCCAACTGATTTTTCATTTTTCATTCTGTTAAGCACTTCCTTCACTTCTTCTCTGCTAAGTTTTGGAACATACTATTTGTGGGATTTTACTGCTTGTTTCCTCTTTTCCTTGGGATTTTCATCGTTTATCAGCTTTCTACAGTACTTCGGAAAATTTTTCTCTACCATAAAAAATCCGTTTGCATCCAACTTGTATATGCTGGTGATTTGTTTTCGAAAGCTCACTAACTCCCCTCCTGCTTGTAACGCTGTGTTTTTTTGTCTTGAAATGCAGCAGTTCCTACTGAATAAATCTTGGAAGCAAAACAAAGATATCCCTCCTCGTTTTTGAGGAACTTTAGCTATTCTCTATTTTGAAACTCTTAGGCTGAAGCAATGTTCTCTTTTCTCAATAAGAGTTACCAGTTACCTCCTGAGTATCGTTTGTACAGATTTATCTTCAGATAGGTTTATAAAGAGTTGCAAAAGATCTGTCTCTGTACATTTATTCTGAATGCAAGATGAAGGCATGTTTTAGTAGATTTTGGCTAATAAGGAGACTGAAACTGAGACAAAACATACCCTCTTAGCAGTAAAAATGATTTTCCAAGATGCATAAATTAAAATTTGACTAATTTTTTTAAGGTCAACACTTTACTGCTCTAGAATCTGACAAATCAACGTACGTTGACTTGAGAATTTCGCTTCATATTTAAAAAAGATTGCATCTAAAACTTATTTTGGACATATTTAAATGAAAAATTTGAACAATTTCTTATACTTATTTTCTTTACGATGTAACTTCATTCTGTCAAGATAGCCCGATCTACATCAAGCCAATCCTATCTCTGTGCCAAAGGGGAACTCATAATGAAAACTTGATCAAGAAAGTATAAACTTGCATGATCACTCAAATGAGTACAAGAAGTTTACTGTCACGTATTTAAAGATGATCCATTAGGAATTTAACTATACAAAGAATAAACATTTACCAAAACAATTTTAACACATGTAAAATAATCGTGATGCATCTTAGATATGGAAAAACATTGCCCAAGTAAACAGCAGTTTGCGAAACGTCAACATTTTTGTGTAACAATTTTTTGTCAACATTTTCTTTAAAACGTGTCAAATTAACAGATGTTGCTAATAATGTATGCTTCAAAGCAAGGTAATTTTTTTAACCTTTTAAGTGGACTATTCTGTTTATACGAAGGGAAATGTCTTTTATGTAGTATCTAAGAGCAGTTAATTTTTATATGCAATGAGCAGTCAAAACAATTAATCGTCCTTCCCCCCGACTTTACCCCTTTCTCTACAGTATAAAAACTTAGTTTCAAAAGCTTAGTGGCTTTGTCTTGTTTTTAGTGAGAATCATTGCAGGTTTCATGTCTTATGTAAATTTCTCGAAACGGAAAGAGAATACCATAATATGCTTCTGTAATTGTTTTGACTGCATACGTTCATCACCATTCGATTTCCCTTTTAGAAAAATAGGTTAGTAGTAGTAGTAGTAGTAGTAGTAGTAGTAGTAGTAGTAGTAGTAGTAGTAATATTTCCATTAGTTCCATTGAAATCTCTGCTCATTCTCGTAACTCTTTAGCAAAATGTGCAGTTCCAAGGGCATGACTGTTACAAACCAGCGCTATCTCATGTCTAAGCTCTTTACCATCATCACCAGTACTAGCCTTATTTGCTGTTATCGCAACAAGCCATGCAGCAGTCATGATTTTCTTTTTCATTAGTCTCCATAAGCCATCATTCTCAACTAAGCAATTTCTGTTATCTTACACAATATATTAGGCATACATTTATTAAAACTCAGTCTTGTTTTTAAGATTTTTTTTCTGTAGTCAGGCCAGCCAATGGAATTCATCAGTTAAAGACAGGTTTAACATTATATTTGAACAGTTAAAAGACAAAAAGAAAAGCTTAATATTATTGTTATTGTTATACTACATTTTAACAGTAATGAAAATTTTGGATGGACTTCGATCATACCATAAGAACAAACTGTTTCTCTACGATACATATTATTAATAAGTCACCTGGGATTTGACTTTGACGAATAATACTTTCACATGGATAAAAAAAACAAAGACAGTGTTGTCATAAGATTTATTAGATCCTGGCTGGCTGTAATGATATATGTCNTCCATTAGTTCCATTGAAATCTCTGCTCATTCTCGTAACTCTTTAGCAAAATGTGCAGTTCCAAGGGCATGACTGTTACAAACCAGCGCTATCTCATGTCTAAGCTCTTTACCATCATCACCAGTACTAGCCTTATTTGCTGTTATCGCAACAAGCCATGCAGCAGTCATGATTTTCTTTTTCATTAGTCTCCATAAGCCATCATTCTCAACTAAGCAATTTCTGTTATCTTACACAATATATTAGGCATACATTTATTAAAACTCAGTATTGTTATTAAGATTTTTTTTCTGTAGTCAGGCCAGCCAATGGAATTCATCAGTTAAAGACAGGTTTAACATTATATTTGAACAGTTAAAAGACAAAAAGAAAAGCTTAATATTATTGTTATTGTTATACTACATTTTAACAGTAATGAAAATTTTGGATGGACTTCGATCATACCATAAGAACAAACTGTTTCTCTACGATACATATTATTAATAAGTCACCTGGGATTTGACTTTGACGAATAATACTTTCACATGGATAAAAAAAACAAAGACAGTGTTGTCATAAGATTTATTAGATCCTGGCTGGCTGTAATGATATATGTCAACTTTAATCTGATCGCCAGTTTTAAGAAGGTCTCTCTCTTGTATTTTCGGTGACAGAACACAAAACTATCCAATGCAGTCATTACAAGGACAGACAGACTCTTGGATATAAGAAAATTAGAGACAAAGAAGTAAAGTGTATTCTGTACACTGACATCCTAAGTTTTTATTGTATTGGCATTATCTCAAATGTCTTTTAAGATCATATCTTTGAAATAAAGGCTTCCTTAAATCCTTGGTAATAAACTATATAGTGGTTATATGAGACACTATATGATAACACTTTGCCACCTCGGTAAAGACTTTTGCTTGCCCAAAAGCTCGCCCAAAGTACATGCTTTGTCTGTTTTTACCCACAAACGTGACAACAAGTGGTTTTTTCCCCTAACCCACTTAGATACGCCAAGGAAGATAAACCTGTTGTCATAATTCAAATTCCTGTCGTTGTCATTTCCAAATTGTACTATTTGCTGGAATATAAACCATTTGCTGGAGTATAAACTTTTTTTGTATCGCCAGCTACAAGAAAAGTTGAAATACATTTTGATGGTGCAGTATTACATGAGAAATACGTCTATGTCCTGGGACTCAGGGCTGGATTTGAGAGAAACCTGAGCTTTAGTTTCTGTAAAACACCCAATAAATATATTTATACAAAGCTTAAATAAAAATTATTCAAGGAAGTTTTTAAATCGGTCAATAACTGAATTTTGGGGAATGGCTACTATTGGCAAGTCCTTGTTTGATTTCTGTATAGCAGAAAAATTTATAGAAAGTATTACCACATTAAAAAAATATTTAGCTTTGCTATTCAAGTGATACGTTTCATTTCTGTATATGTGACTGGCTAGGTTTAGAATTACTTGTCTGGCAATTCACATATTTTGTTTGTAAATATTTTTACAGTTATTTTACTGTGTTCTTTTTAATTATAATTCTTTAATTTGTTCCCTCTGTTTTAAATGTGTATTCACTTGTATTCTGTAATGATGGCATAAAAAATAAATCCTTTTTTATCATTTTTGACATTAGCTTACGTAGGAGGTGGAAAGAATCTCTTATTATCATAAATTATTTCAGGGCCTTGAGTAATTTTATTAGCATTTAACCATTAAAATTCAGTTTATTATTCTATGATTATAGTGAGCTTATTGGTCGAATACATCATTTTCTGTAAATGTATATGCATTTCATTCGATTCTTGCTTTGATTCCATTATCAATACAACATTCATTGACGTAAGGTTTCTCATTCTGTGTGTCTTCTTGGCCCGGACGAGTTCCAGGGAAAGAGCTTTTTAAAGGAAAATAATGTAATTGTAATTGCAAAACTTAAGAGTTATACAGTAAACATGAATAGGAAACCTTGCCAGATTATTATATAAGTATATATATATTTGTATATGTATATGTATATGTATATATATATGTATATGTATATGTATATGTATATGTATATGTATATGTATATGTATATGTATATATAACATAAATTCCTTCTGCTCCAGTAACCACATTTTCTATATTTTGCGAACCTTTGAACATTGGAAGGTATAAATGTGGTAAGAATTGGTAAAAAATAAAATACATGTTGAAACGAGTTTAAACTGGGAGATCCTGATATTCATTTGAAGCATTATGCTTGAAAATGTATTGCGGAATAAACAACTTAATTAAAGCGGAAAGCTAGTAAAGTCGATAGTTTTTCAGAAATTGAAAAAGTTCCTTTGAGGCAAAAAGCACAATCCGATGACTGCCGGCTATGGTCAACAAAGCTTAGTTGCTATATTTAGTTTATCTGATTCTACAGTCAAAATTTCTTGAGAGTTAATTATTTTTAAGTTCTACATCACCTCTTTATATTTTTTTCGTTCTTTCCCCAGGTTTTTGTAGTTAAATCTGAAAATTGAATGAATCACCAGTTATAGATTGCCAAGACACAAGAGAATTGCATGTAAATAAAAAATTACACAAAGCTTCGATGAGTGAAACGTGAATTCAAGTGTTTGCAAGTGTAAAATTTACAAATTGTGTTTACAAGGATGTCGTTATGCAGAAAGTGCAAGAAATGCACTTGTTGTCTATACTAAGATACATTTAATATTAAAATTTTCTGTAGTGTCGTTTGTTTGCTTCCCGCTATATTCTCACAAGGCTGCCTCCTTCCATATTTTTGGCCATACTTTTTTATATCTTAATATTTTTCATCACTTATACAAATTCCCCAGGAAAACGTTTTTACCTAACGTTATTTTATACTAATAATATGTGCCCGTAAAAACAAGGTTGTGGAGACACATTCATCTGTTTCCAGAATACACGCGGGGTTTTTTATATGCCAATAAATTTTCATTGCAAAGCCTAGAAGTTTTGATAATGATAGAAATCTAAATGTCAGGATGAAATAGGCTTAGGTTTATAAAGCCTGTACAAACGCTGCCAGTAAAAACATGAAACTAAAGGGGTAGAAAATTCTGTCTTAATTAACATATAATTCATAGTTAAGAAGCATTCAGAGCGAGTCAAAAAGTTTCTTGTATAAAAAAACACATTAAAGACTACAGGAATGTGTCACTTTACAGTAGCTGAATGAAATGATAATAAATTTTAGGTTGGCAGGCGTTTGGAAACTTAGAAGTGTTCCAATTGCTACAAACTGAAGATGCAGGTGGTATTGAGGTGATTTTGAAATAACTTTAAAGTTTCATTGTAATCACGTAGCTAGGATTTCATGTAGGATGTAAAATTGAGTAAATTTGAAGCTTGCAATATATCCATATTTATCTTTTTAAGTCTATTTTGTTGGATGGTTCTGCTAAAGCAAAGTCAATGCTAGGAAACAGGTGCCCATTAAAAGTCATTCTGTCCCCGATAAGATGGTAAACGTCATTGGCTGGCATGTACAATGTTATTTGAAAACGTGCAATGCCACAACATATGGAAAGACAGTATGTAATTTTCAAGCTTCCTGGTTTATATAACTGTGACTAGCTTGAATTCTTAATACACCAAAGAGCTGCATACTATTTTTGTTGTCGGAGTTTTAGTAACACAACAGCAGACAAACTGTTAATGTCTTAGTGTTTTGCAATTGGCAACTAAGATGGTGGAAGGATAGAATGACCAGGAGGAGACCGGCTTAAGTGTTTCCATATTTAGTGAACGGGTTTCAAGCGGAGAAAAGCAGTTATTATGTTAATGCAATTGCTGTGATACAATTTCTCTAGCTGAATGAATTTCTACTCCTTTGTAATAGTGCCTCTACTCACAGTTGTCTTAATATGGGCGCTCGCAGTATGATAAACCATCTGGTCTCTTTCTCCGATTGCTTGAATTTGTGCCTAACCTGAACGAGAAACCGAGGGATATTTCTAAATATATTCTCACAGATGCAAGTTAAACTTCCTAATTATAACCACCTACTTTAACCAGCAGTTACACCTTTTAATTATCAATTCCATACCCTTGCAACACTAAGTGCAGAAGTTTTTCGCCAGGTGTAACACTCTGCATACCTTTCTGCGGCGACCTAAAGTCATTAGCCTTTTTGAGTGGCAGAATTCATAACGACTTTGTGACCAGAGGCGATCTCAACACTTTAGAATCACACCGACTATTTTAACCAACCATGATGGCACCAGTTAAGGTTAGTAGCTTTTGTTACTAAAAAGGTGTTGGTAATGTCAACTCCTTCTGACAAACAGTTGCAGCCGGAAGGTTGTAGCCTGATACTTTGATTTAAGTTGATGCTGTATGTCACTGAAAGAGCTGAGGGAAAACCCACCAGAATTTTATAATGAAATTTCAGCCAAACTACTACTTCTTGACTTTATTAATGATCACCCTGTCAGCAGAAGACAATGTACCAGAGATATTCAGACAGTACCATGGAAACAACCATGGTCGCTGAAATATTAATTTGTTGTAGAAAACATTCTACGTTGACATTTTTAATGATTATATTAACAACTGCATTGAGGCAGATAAACGAAAGGTTCGAGATATGAGACTCAAATGTCATGTCTGGTAATCAGTCTTTTTCTTCAGAGTGAGAAATGTCTTACTGTTGACTCGGTGACGCTACCTGCTCAGCTTGTAAATATAGAGACAAGAAATGGAGAATATAAAGGTGGAATGATGTGTGGCAAAAAATAATTCTTTTCAATTGTTTTGTCACGTAACGTTCTCCTGACAGAATCCTTCCTGGAACATGGGTGCCAAAGCATATTGAAAACTGGGTAGATTTTTTGTTAGTTGGCCCAAAGTTCATTTGGTCTACTAATTCTTTGTTTCAATGACATTTGTAGGCGCAGTATGATTGGGAAGGGGGTAAAGTTTGACTTTTTTGTTTCATCAAAAATAGCTCCTTTGAGTAAAAATTAATTGCATGCTGTGGAAAATCAAAATTTTGTACCCTACCAACAACAAAACAAGTTTGTTTTCCCATATTGTCCTTTTTATTGAAAAGAAAGCGATATCTTGCTTTATCTCTAAGGAAAGTAAGGTAAACATCTCAATCTGATTAAAGACAAAATCTGTTTTCTGATAAAGCAAGATATCGCAAAATATTTCATGACCTTTGATATGCCACTTTGCCTTTATATACCTTCATCATAAGGATGAAAACTGGCCAGTAACCATTAAAAACTGCCCTTTTACGAATTCCTTAAACAATAATGAAGTCACAATGTAATGTCCTGCAGCCAAATATATATTGCTACAGTGATGCATATAACGAGATTCGTGGTATCTTTGTATTCGACACTGATAGAAATTCATAACCCCAAAAATATATTTTCCGCTCTTTTTTAGTCATTTAGTGTATTTCTACAAATCTTTGCATTCCCTGGAAATGAATCATAAATCAAGTGACCAGAGATTGTCCGAAGCATTTATAGTATAATATGTCGTTCATTGCTGACGTCATTGTGTTGTCACAGTCATCCAAAACAACTGACTTCATACATTATGCATTTACCTATGCACGCATGATTTCACTTCTCAACCATTCTGTGACAGATGTTTCTTCATTTTACCTTAAGACAAGAACAAATTCATAAAATTCTCATGGTACGATTCAAAGTGGAATAAAACTGGAAGCTTTAAATTCTGTTAAATGAAATTTCATTCAAATATCCCACCGGAATGTCATTAAACTAAATGTTTAAGATAAATCTATTGAAGGTTAAAGTCCCGAAGCATTGAAATACCAGGTTGGTGTCTGGTCGGGTTTAGTCTATCTCATGGGGAGGAAAGCCTCCTTAGCCTTGTTTGGCAACCCTTCCAGAGATGGTGTCTCAATACAAACACAGGTGGTAGAGTCAAATCATCAACATTTCTTTCTGATGCGGGCAATGTCGGGTGGACAGTGTCTGCTGTCGCTCCGTTTAACACCACCCCAATCACCATAAGGCTCAGTTAGTTGGTATTATGTCTGTGTCTAGATGATGGTTTCGGACTTAATTTTTCCATAACAAGTTCAACCAAAAGAATGGCCCCCAGCACCCGGCAGGCCTTCAGTGATCAGGGAGTTTAAAGAATCTCCGGGCACAAGACCGACTCCATTTCTGAGTGTAAACTCGAAATGTAGTATTACTCGCTCTATACAAATCCTACTTTTCTTGTATCGATCTCCCTCGTCTGATTCTTACTGAGCTATTGAAAAATTATCAGACTCAATTGGTAAGGCCTTGAACAAGCATCACACTGCTAACATCTTTGGATGACTTCAATGCTCATCAGATGTCCAGGTCAAGTCATTCTAACAAGACTGATAGGCCTGGAGAAATTATTTACAATTTCGCTCTTGGCCATGACCTTGTACAACTTTTTACAATAACATTCTTCGATTCAGATGCTGAAGAGCCTTTTCTTCTACATCTCTTTTTCAATTCTGTTTCAGTGCATTGCCTTTTCACCTTTACTTTTTAAAGTATCTTCTTACCACGTTGTTGTTACTAGGGGCTAAAGCAGCTGTTTTATGTCTTGTTTAAGAGCCATATGACCGGACGACTTCTAAAATTGACCAGACTGACAGGGATAGATTTCGTCAATTTCTTGTCGATATTTCATGGGATTTTGTCTTCAGCAAATCGTCTTCTGATACTGCAACTGAATGTACAGAAAAGGGTACAGATTGGTATTGAAATAATTGTATCTATTCGTAGTTACAAAGACAAACCTTATTCTCCTCCCAGGTTCAATACCCAATTTTCTTCTGTCATTGCTCATCGCAAATATTACAAACTTGAGTTTTAACGTGACGGAACTGATAAATCTCCGGTACCTTTCAAACGGGCTAGCAATGTTTGTAAAAGTGTGATTTCTAATACTAAATCTCGCTATCCTGAGCGAGTTCGTGAATTGATTTTAATTAAAAAACTTGGAAGTCGAGATTTCTTGAAGATTTACAATAATATTTTGAAGTAAGGCAAGTCGGTTATTTTTTAACTCTTTGACTGTATTCGATTTTCTGTCCTCTAGAGAAGACTGGTCTTTTTACTAGGTTGTTTTTCATCATTCCTTTGTAGATGAAACTTTTGTTTCTTTGCCAGAGGTCTCTTCGCAAACTGATCAGATTTTGGACTCATCAGAAATCCAAGGTTCGTTGCAAAGATTATTCAGAAACTTGATCAATCTAAAGCGCATGGTTCGGACCTGATTCCGGTACTTCTTTTAAAAGTGTGTGCTTTTGAGGTATCTTCCTTGCTCTCCAAACGTTTTACCTTAATGTTGTTCCTGTCTTAAAGAGTTTAGAACTTCCTCGCTAACATCGATAGTCTTCTTTTCGTCACTAGTAAGGTCTTTGAATGGCTTATAAACAATTCACTGGTAGAATTCTTGCAGAACCTTGGTCTTCTTTATGTCCAGTAAGGGCTTAGGGAGCCTCTTTCCACTGGTGAACTTTTGACTATAATCATGGAACGTATTTATAGGTTTGTGGATACGTCTGATGAAGGAAGAGCCAGACTACTTGATATGTCCAAGCCACTTGATAAAGTGTGGTATGCTGTCTTGCTTCGTTAAGCTTTTTGGTTACGATGTTTATGGAAGGGTGTTTGAAACCATTCAATCTTTTCTCTGAGATCATAAAGTGGGTGCAACATTGTATAGAATTATATCTTACGAGCATTCCATTAATGCTGGCGTTCCTTACAGTTCTATCTTGGTACAACGCTCTCCCTTCTGCATCAATCATCTTCCTAGTAATTTGCTTCAGTTTACCAATATCTATGCTGATAACACTACTCTGTACTTTGGCACTGAAAACAAGGCAGCTCAGGAGGAACAAGTCAAACTTGCAAAGGCTTTAGCATTTGAACTTCAAACTGTCAGAGAATGAAGAAAGAAGGGGCTTGTTTCACTTAATGCGGCTAAAACATGTTATTCAATAGAACACCGAGCACTTTCCTTCCCTTAATATTCCTGGAATATTATTCGGAGTATGCTTTTCATTTTCTCCAGAGCTTCTTGAGAGTTCTTGTATTTAATCAACTGGCGAGTCTGGTTTTAAAAAGATTGGTTCTTTGTAAAGTGCTAGAGATTACCTTACGGTTGAGGCTACCCAGCATCCCTAAAAACCATCCGCCCTTCCATATTGCCTTACTGGACAGGTGCTCCGTTATCTCATTTTGATGTTCTTGGTCAGGTTGGGAGGTCTGTAATTTGACAAGTTCAAATGTTCCTAATACCCTTAACTTTTGTCCCATCGATGTAATATGGCTTCTGTTAGTCTTTATTGTAGGTTTTATAATAGTTAGTGCTCGAATAATATTTCCTCGTTGGTACCAGGTTCAGTTTGTTGCATCTCGTGTGGCTCGTTTCCCTTGTCTTTATCCTCGTGCAGTGGCTGTCCCTCGTTGTTATAAATTTTTCGGAGACGATAGTTTTTCCCCTTGAACTGGAAGGTCGTGGAAATCTTTGGATTCCGAATGCCTTCCTACACTTGAATATTTTGAAGTCAAAGGTTAACTCGTCTCTTGGCGTAACCTTCTTCTTTTGGTTTTTTTTGCGGGGGGTTCTGTCATTTCTTCATAGTTCGATAGTTAGTGGTATTATGCTTTTTGTGGTTCTTAACCATTGAAACCACCCCTCCAAAATATATTGGAAGATAAATTCAACTCAAAATTTAAAATGTGAACTTCAAACAAATATAGCGCTCTGAGGAATATCTACGCATTTGAACCAAACAATGTAACTATATGAAACTAACAACTTAAGGCACCACTAAATGTCTAGTGTTTACTCGAGATCACCGTTCCAGACAACATCCGTAATAGCTAGATAATGAAACTTGCTTGTTCTTTCTTATGGTGTTTCATATTTAAAATAACGTTAACCTCTTTCAGGTCAATGTTGTCTGAACAAGGTCTTGCCCCTCACAAATAGTAGGTAGAGTTCAGTATGAGCATTAGCGAAGTTCAACAGCTCCAATTCTGTCATCTCTCAATAGCGAACTTTTGCAAACAACTCGACCCAGTAAATAATACAACACTAAAACAAACACTTTATTATCATTTGTTTAAAAGGTCTAATTGTCGAAGGTCTTCTTTTAAAAGATTACTATTAGTTTTATTGTGTTTAAATATAGTGAATCTATAGCTTCATAAATTTGCACTATTTCCATGCAAAAACTAGGAGCGTGTTATTCCGAATGATTAGTTTGCATACATCTGGTGAAAAGGGGGCCTAGACAAGGCTCCATATCTCGATAAAAACGTATATACATGTAAGACATACTGGCGCCAATTGGGGCACCCATTTATCTTGAAACGGTGTTCACATAAGCTTCTGAATGAGAAAAGAGAGCTGAAATTCTGTCAAGCCCCATCGCTCTTTATTGTATACAAAATATTATTTGCAATCACAAAAACAATTTTAAAACAATCTTTTAACTAATTTTTTTTTTCAGATGTATCACTTAGAAATGAAAAATATTATTTATTACTTGTGACCAACTTTGGTAACATGCTCTTTATTCACAAAGCTCGACTGCAAGAACAACTCTTCTACCCAGAAATGATTTTTCTAGCCAAAAATGGATGCCCAGGACTTGCCTTATGTTTCCAAGCCTTCCGTGGACTTCTTAATATGGACATAAGCTTACAGTATTTTTACAAGTCTTTTCTTAGTTAAACACATACAATATAGAGTAATACCATATGCCACCTTCGGATCTGAAAGAGACATTCATTCACAATCATTGTGAAGATCCAAGTTAGTATAAATACTTTCCAAGAAATGCTGTTTTTCTTCAAAAAACATGAAAATAGTTAAAATGTATGCGTCTCATACCAATTTTGTAATCAACTGTGGGAAGAGGGGAATACATTTTAAGTGATTTAATATGGTTTCTTGATTATTCAACCCCAGCTTTAAAAGGTTTACGATAAGTAAGCTGATAACATAGATATTGGCTTTCAGAACCATTAGTCAACATCTTAAGGGAACTTATTCTGATACGCCCCATGGTAAAACAAAGCAAGTTAGACACAAAACAATATATTGAAGTGCCAATCGCCAATCTTGTTCTTCTCCAACAGACTATGTGAAAGCGTACTTCGACTTTCATGAACATACTCTCCTGCATCCTATCAAAAACGGTTTTCAATGAAAACATATCTTGTGAAGTACTAACAGATGGCTATAAACCCAGGTTTCGCTTTACAATTTACTATTATCGAAAACTTTAGTCCATCAACTGCAGCTGTTTGTACAGTAAAGACCCTCAAGAACAGTGTATTTTGGTGTAACCTGTTGCTAGTACAATATAAAGATACAGTAGTACGAGCATTATTCTATGGAGGGATTAAGATAATAACAGCAGGCTCCATTATAATAAACATATTGTTTCCTTGACCCTTTGTTCCTAAAATCTGTTAATACATAACAAAAGAGAACATTAGATACTTATAAACAGAAACTGACGACTTCTTCATAGTCCTTAATTAGAGCTAGCTAAGGATCCTTTGGAGTTAGAATTTTCTGACACTGACGCTGCACACCCTTTATAACCTGTATTAAAACACAACAGATTACCTCTGCTTCTCTGTTAACTAAGCCATCTAAGAAAATGGCTATTGCCACAGCCTGGTATTTTTCCATAGTAAACTATTCATGGTATATCAAAGCATGTGAAAGGTTTCAGTCGACTCTTAAAGCCTAGGTCATTGGTACCAGTAACAAAGAACTTTGCAAAAAAGTAATGCTTGGGACTTCTGTTTAAACCACCAGCAACTCGAGGAGACCTCACGTTGAGGATTTCACAGCATTAGTCTTTGTTAAAACATGCCTAATGCATTATTTCGATTATATTTTGTTGCAATTTTAAAACTAGAGAGGATTTAAAGGGCAAAATGCAAAGACATTTACAAAAAGGAGACTACGTAGAAAAAGTCGTGAAGTTCTTAGCGGTTGAATTTCATTTATCCTTTATTTCACTCTTTGGAAAATGCAACACTCATTGCCTTCCCGGTTTACATGGCAACTTTTGCCAGCAGGTATCGGTGGACCTGTGGCCAAAAAGAATGTGTTTAAACCTGAACTACTCCCCAATATGCAACACGATGCACCCTACTATATACAATTTCTCTCGATAAAACAAAGATTGAAAATGATACATCACCAACTATCTTGCTATTTACAAAGATACAACAATAAATACTACTTCTACAAATAATAACAATGATGATGATAATAATAATAATGTCTATACTAGTTCTATACTGTCATTATAATGTATATCGTCTATTGTCACGGTGGTGTAAGGACCACTTATTTTTGCAAAAGTGTTTTTAGGTAGACTTCGCACTGTATTGAGGTATCGATTGTTAAGTGAAACATTTGCAGTTCCAACGACATTTTCACTTCGATAATACCTTTTCATTTCCTTCATACGTTCCACAATACAACTAGCTGTGAGTCTAGAGTCAGGATCAACATCCCAACATTCTTCTACGGTCCAAAGCAGTGACTCGATTACCTAAAGAAAACAGAAAAAAAAGCTCTTACCATGGCCATCTTGGACATTACAGTACATTCATGTACTTTAACCAGGTAACAAAATAGTTTTTATGGCCTCCGCTCTATGCCAGTTGCTGACGGGCCTATCACACAGTCCTCCTTAGTTCTTCTTCTCTGCGCTTGTCGGTTTTCAATTTCTAGGTTGATCACCATGCGCTGCATTGAATACAGTTTCAGTCAATGTGTTAAAACGATTCCTATCCTCTGCTAATTTTCGTAATTTTTCAAGATCGTTTGCTGTTTCGAATTTCGTCACAGGAAAACAATGATTAACGGTGGAGATTCGTTTCAGGTCTAAATTTATGGTCTCAGGTAGTGTCCTTCTTCGCATACCAGGGTATTTCTTTGCGTTTCTTGGGACTTCAAAGAAGTATGTCATTGCAGATTGACCTGCTGTATTCCTCCTTAGTTTATGAACCATTCTTTAAGTAAATGATTTATCTCGTAATTTTGAATTACCTATCGGCTCCATTTAATCATTATGAATTTAGTATTAGATATCAAAAATGGGAATTAAATTGCTCTACTTTTTCTTTTAAATTCAATTTCGGGTACTTATCCCGACCAAGCTACATTAATAATGTGCCGGAAATTGATATAAGGATACAAAAATGGGATTCTTGCTTCATTACTTGATTAATAATTGATTTTGTCTGTGACTTAATTCTTCATATTTGTTTTTGCTTAGTTTTTACACATGCATTGGAACTAGCGAGAACAGAGCTTTTTCCTTTCTTTCTATTCCAAATGCTTTTACATCAAGTATTATTAGAGAGAGGGATGGCAAACTGCATTTAAGTTTCACAATAATTATTTTCTTCCTTGTTTAAAACTACTATTTCTTGTGACACTGTATGAAATCCATCTTCCTGTATCTTCACAATACAGAATCATATTGTCACGTAGATCACTAAAAGTTACAAAGTTTAAACTTGGTCTGACAGTTGGAAGGAGGTGCAATCAATTACTTCTGTGAATAATATATATAAAGCAGAAATGTAGATAACCCCGCTGGTTTTGTTGACATTTGGTAACTACGCATTTCAAGAATATGCATCTCCAAGACGTAACCGTGGCAATCAAACATGCGATAAGTTCAAATGATGAAAAAGGTGGAAAAAACCATTAATAAATCCAAGTCAAGTAGTCAAGCATATGAGAACTTATTTTGTTCGTATTATTATGAAATTCCATTCACCTGAATTAAAAATAACAAAAAGCCAAAAAACAAGACAAGTAAGTATTATAACACCGGTAAAGGCATTTAGTTAACTCGTAAAAACTACATTTGACTGTTTTTTTCATTTTTGAATCTATTTTGTTATTTTATATCTAAAAAGATTTGAAGTGACATATATGTCATGACAGTGTGACGACGAAGGCATACGAAGGCATGTCTTTGACACTACTTTAGATACTTGAAAAATAAATTTTTGAGGTAGATAAACTACAGCCGAGGAGAGTTAAACGCAAGGAAGGGGCAATGATAACGCCTAGATAAGAGACTAGATCAAAAGAAATAGCTGCCTTTGCATTTGTTCATAGGTATATACATAGATTAAAAACACTCGATCTTATAGTCTACAATATCGTTACTAGCTAATAAATTGTTATGGAATAAAACAGGTTTTCTGACAACGTGGTGTTGAAACTTACCCTGCACCTACGCCATTCCGGTGGAATGCGAGGGCGTTCGTTTTTCTCTAAAACAATTTCTTTCATTAAAGCTGTACTGGGATTTAGCCCAACTTTATTCTGAAATGGCAGCTGATAAAACTCTGGATAATAGGCTTCTAAACAAAATGGATAAAAGATATAATAAAAGATTATATAAAGAGTATTGATAAAAAAGATTTAAGTATAAAAATTCTTTTTGTCTAAGGGTCTGAGATAAATTATGCAGTTTTCGCATAATTTTGACGATCATTTTCTGCAATTCTTTAAGGTCGAGTTTACAGTTACCCATCCAGTTTCTCAAATCCATTTTGACACAAGATTTACCTGTATTTCATATTCCTGAAATAGTTCGGCTGTCCTTGAAGAAACTAAAAAATAATTCTAATCTGCATAATTATAGGCATTCTTTCATTGGTTTATATCAAAATTAATGATTTAATGACAGTCTTTCTGTTTTAAATCAAAACATGTGAATAACGGGCGATCAGATATACGTTTTTTTACTCCTATGAATATGTTGCATGTATTTATATGTATGGAAATAACTGTATAGAATGAGATAGGTTTTACAACTGACAGTGGGAAACAGACTGCCAAGAACAAAACAACTTGCAAAGGCCTAGTAGAGAATAAGTCCATCTGCTGCCCGATTTGGCTAGCGACATTGGTAATGATTGGAATAAATGGAAGAGTCGTGATATATGATGCCTTATCAGGAAATCTACCATGCCCATTGGAAATGCTATCTTGTTGGCGACTAACGGTGTGCTCTTTGTGAGGAGAGAAAAGGGCTAGGCCAAAAAGTCAAACACAAGGGAAAGTAAAAGACGCATGCTATAATTTACGGAACGGCTTATACGATCTGGAAAAACTTCCAGCCTTGTACGTCTAGTCTTTTCAGGCAAATGCTAGGTCTACTGGCAGAAGCCGAGGCTGGTGACCCAAAGAAAGTAGGTAAAAATGATGATAATACAATGTCTGGAATACAGATATATAGCTGGGTAGTTTTCCAGAAAGCACGACTTCAGCTGAAGAAGCAAATTGAAGTATCTTAAGATGAGAATAGATGTTTTATATAGGCAAGAAACGAAATACACAGGAAATTACTTGAGACTCCAATGACAATTGCAAATTGCTGTGCAGTTAGAGAAAATGAAAGGAAATGTAAAACTGGAAAGTAGGAAATAAACGACCCTGTTTTAAAAAATTGGCTTGCATTTTTAACACGAAAGACCACTTACAGTTTTGTCATTTTAGTACAATGGATAAATTAAAAAATTTAAACGGACTTTCAGCCGCGTTGTGTCAATGTGCAAATCGCAGATGATTAAAATTACAGACAGTGCTTTTCGCTTAATATGAGCTAATATTCTTGTTGTCTTTTTTTCCTTTTTTCCTTGAGAAAAAGCTGACAAATTTTGGAAATTGAAAGTAATTTTCTACCGTAACTTGACTTAAATGATTCATGTACTTCTCTTGTACTACTGACAGCTTTTAATAAAAAAAATTCACACTCAGTTTTAAACTGTACTTTAGGAGAAAAACAAATGAAAAATTTGGCTGCGGTAGGGTATGACATTAGCGACTCACTCCAACACCACCAGCCAGAGTAAATGCTGAACAGGGAAACTTGAAGAGAAAAGATAATAGCAACATGATGACGTTAAATAAAAAGGAAGACTCAGTCAAGAGACCCTTGTCAAACTGAGGTTACAAATATATCACCTCACCAGAAAAGAACGATGGCATTTAGAAAACCTGTAAGTTTATTCAATATCACTCAAAATTCACCATTAATCAAATATTTAATTTTAGTTTGCGAGTCAAAATCATTTATTTCAACACTACAAAATCAAATGGGATTTCTACATTGTAAAGCTTATTTTCACTACTATTACTTCTTAGTTAAACGTGTTGCGAGTCTATCCCTGTCTAATGCTGGTCACTCCAACTCCATACAAATTGATAGGGTTTTTAGCCATTTTAGGCGTCCAACTAGAAAATGTGGCTTTTTCATGCACTTTTTTGTTTCCCTTGCATGCAAAATATCATTTAATTTTTTTTGTGACTCTGGCCCAAGCGAGTTCCAGGCAAAAAGTGCCCCTTTAAATAAATCCATTTAAATAACTGTGAATTCATTTCAATAACTGCAAACCAAATTTTTGAAAAAAGAATTTTAAAACTTTTATAGTGTCTCATATTCTGTCAAGTTACTGAATTCTGTCTATACTCCTCCTTGGGAGTAGCCTACAACAGCCCTCACTCCTAACCATTTTCTCAACCTATTTTTAAGTGTAGCCCACCTGCTAGTGTCTGCTCTAAAGCTCGCCACCAGGATTTCTTTGGTCAGCCCCCCTTTGCACTTGCCTTGGGGATTCCACTTCAGAACCTGCCTAGTGATGCTAGTCGCTGGCTTCCTTTGTGTTTTCAATCTACCTTGATCTACAATTCGGCTCTCCTTAATAGACAACTGGTGGCTCTGTGCCACAGTTAGTGCTCCTGATGGTGTCATGTCAGAGATCTGGAAAATTCTCTCTAGGAAGCCATTTACGGAGGTCTGTGTAGGCCTAAAGGTTGTATTGGTTGTTCTCCACTTCTCATGTTCATACAGGAAAACTGACTTTGCGCTTGAGTTGAGTAGTACGATCTTTACATGCACTGACAACTTTAAGCTCCCGGTCTACCTGAGATGCAAAAAGGCTGTTCTCCATT
Organism: Morbakka virulenta; assembly: GCA_003991215.1. Taxonomy (NCBI): domain Eukaryota; kingdom Metazoa; phylum Cnidaria; class Cubozoa; order Carybdeida; family Carukiidae; genus Morbakka; species Morbakka virulenta. The sequence continues at coordinate 107,040 of RDPX01000050.1, forward strand.
CTCAATCCTTGCCTTGAAATCTACGCCAAGCTTACTTATGACGTCAATGACGGTATCAGGTAGGTACAGGAGTCAACCTCTTTTAGCGGGCTTTTCTCCAACGTCAAAAGTTCAGTCACTTCGAGTTTATCTTCAAGACCTTGTTCTTACGTTGCAGGATGTTCAGTCCAATTTGTAGTAATGTAGTTTCTAAACCCATGATTTTGTCTTGTATCGATCTTGTGATTGGTGTATGTTAAGAGGCCAAGTTCATTAGCAGACTCCGGGTCGTCAAGTTGTGACCCTGTGTTTAGTGGATGCCAATCATTTTCTACATTGTTAATACGCCTGTCACCCAGTTAGTGAGCAATAGGAAGAGAAAAGACGAGGGCAAACACCCAAATCCAATCAGACCCCAATCTTCCTTTGTAAGCTGTCCATCAGCTGGCAGCCATGGAAGACTCTTCAGATCATCTCTTTGTAGAACTTCTTGATCCAACTGACCAGTTTGATTGGTGTGCGATTGTCATAGTGCCGAAGGAGTTGTCACAGAGTGTCTATCTACATTGTCGAACGTTTTCTCGTAATCGACAAAGTTGACAAACATCGCGCATCACGTTCCCTTTGCCCTCTAGCTTTGGCTGCTTTTGTTTGGCTACTGTTCGCTACTACTGCTATTTTTCCCCCTTTCTCAATCTTCTACAGGCTTTCTCCTGAAATTCAATTTTTCTGTCGGTTTTTCTGAAAACAGACCATTTTCTGAGAAGCTGACGTCAGTGTCTCTTCTGGTGTATGATGTTATCTATTCAAGTCTGCGTCCTTTCCCTGCAGTTTCTATAACACATGGAATTTGTTGAAGACCATCCAGCTATTTTCCAGCTTTAGTTCCGGTCTTTCAGTCAGAAGATGGTGATCAGATGCAACATCAGGTCCTCCCGTTACTCTCTCAACTTAAAATGATCTTGTTAATCTTGCTATGTATTAATCTATCTGGAACTGAATGGTACAGTTTCAGGGTCTCTTTGTGGGCACTGTTGTGTTAGAAGATATTCTCTCCAATGACCAAGGAATGTCGCTAGATAAGGTAATACGAACGTCTCTACTCTTGTAAATGGCCGATGGCCATTTATCATTTTTATTATTATCATAATTCTTATTCTTATTATTATCATCATCATTATTGTTGTTATTAGTGCTATTCCGTTCGCGCAGCTAAATAGCTTGCTACTCTGCTAGTATTTTTCTATGTAAGTTGTCTACAGCTAGTAAAGTAAGGCGACATGTTTTATCTTCTACATCCATCTTTTTGCTTTTCTGAATTTTATCCTAGTCTTTTTCCTTTATCAATCAGTTTTTAATGTCCTTTTCATTATCTTTGTTGTTGCCAATAAATCTTCTGTAGAAGCTGTCTTGACTTTTGCCTAGACTTTTAGTATTCAAATTCATATTCACTTCAAAATTCTTCAATAACCACTGGTACTATCTCTACTCTTTCATAGACTATATTCTCTTGATGGCAATGGGAATACTTGTGCATTTCTTTCTTCCTTCTTTGCAGCAACTATATCTGGTTTTTGGCGCACCGGATCATAAAGTCCGAAAGCATCATCGTCATATTACGATTATTATTATTATTATTATTATTATTATTATTATTATTATTATTATTATTATTATTATGTCTAACATATTTTTATCTCAGAATAAGATTATATTATTCTGGTCTTCATTTTACTTATGGAAGCAGGTGACAGCAAGTCACCAAAGGTCCCAAAAGTCCTCTTTCCAGGTCTATAAAGACAACACTTTCCTCAAAATTCTTGCCGTTCCTAACAAAACCGTTTTTTGCATTACCTCTATCCTGATTTTAAGACCTAATTTCTGTATATAGTCGTCAAACTTCTTTCCTACTGCACCTAGAGCACCTATGACAACAGGTATGATTAGAACCTTCTTTAAGTCCCATAAACGGGCAACCTCATCTCTCAACAGCTGGTACTTTTCAATCTTTTCAAGTTCTTTTTCACAGACCCGAGAATCACTTGGTATTGCAACATCTATAATGATGGCCTCCTTCTTTCTTTTGTCCATAACAACTATGTCAGGCCTTCTTGCTTGCACCGCTTGATCACACTGGATGTTGAAATCCCAAAGGACTTTGTGTGATTCTGTTTCAACGACACCTTCTGGCTGTTGTTGGTACCAGTTCTCAGCTCTTTCGGCTCCGGCAGCCCCACATGCTGTCCAATGGATATACCTTGCTACATTGTCATGCCGTCGCTTATATTCACGCTGAGCGAGTTTGCTGCATTCACTCACAATGTGCGAAACGCTTTCTCCTTTTTCGCCACACATTCTACAAAGTGGTGACTCAGCAGACTTATCAATATTATATTTGATGTAGTTAGTCCGAAGCGATTGTTCTTGGGCACTACATATCAGAGCTTCTGTGGGTCCTTTAAGGTCACCCTTGACAAGCCACTTCCAGGTGTTAATCTCGTCCACTCCCTTCAAGTTTTTCACAAACTGGCCATGTAATGCTTTATCTTTCCAAGTATTCTCAAGTTCCTTACTTCTGTTGTGTTTGAATTGTTTGGGTTCGATAACAGTTTCTGTGGCAATTGTTTTATGATTTACTACCTCCTTCAACATTGGTTCAGCACTCTTCCGAATGTAATATCCTAAGCTATTTTCTTCCACCCTTACACATTGTTTACACCCTATTAAGCCACGTCCGCCTCTTTTTCTAGGCACATACAATCTCGCCACATCACTATTGGGGTTGAGTACTTTATGCATGGTCATCAGTTTCCTAGTTTTCCTGTCAAGTTGTTCCAGTTCTTCATTATTCCACCTCAGTATACCAGCCCCATATCTCATCAGAGACACTGCCCATGTATTGATAGCTTTGAGTTTATTCCTGCCATTTAGACGTGATCCAAGAACTAGCCTGGTTCGTCGTAGATATTCCTTTCCAAATTTATCCTTCATTTCTCTTTCCTTGATCTTATCATACTCTAGTATTCCCAGATACTTGTAACCTTCCGACGTGACCTCACTAACCTTTTCGTTACTGGGTAACTTGATTCCTTCGGTTTTGCAAACTTTCCCACGCTTAAGCACCAGAACCCCACATTTCTTAATCCCAAACTCCATCCCAATATCTTTACTTATCATTTCCACCGATGATAATAATCCATCGATTTCCTTTTCATTCTTTCCATAGACTTTAAGGTCATCCATAAAGAATAAGTGATTGATCTTCAAATCTCCCCCTTTCAATATATACCCAGCTTTTGTCTGTTTTAAAACATCTGTAATCGGCATCATACATATGACAAATAGTAAAGGAGAAAGGCTGTCTCCTTGGAAGATGCCTCTTCTGATGTTGACACTACCTAATTTTTCACCTGCAGATGTCAACTCCGTTTTCCAACTGCTCATTGTCTTCTTTACGAAAGAAATTACATTACCCGAAACTTGTGCCAGCTCTAAACTCTCAATAATCCACGAATGCGGGACCATGTCGTAAGCCTTTTTATAGTCAACCCACGCCATGGCGAGGTTGGTATGCCTTGATTTGCAGTCCTGAATTATCATTTTGTCTATTAATAGCTGGTCTTTTGTACCTCGACTCTTTTTTCGGCATCCTTTCTGTTCAGGCGGCAATTTCTCATTCTCATCAAGGAACTTGTATAGCTCATCAGCTATTATACCAGTCAACAACTTCCACATCAAGGGTAAGCAGGATATTGGACGATAATTATCAACTGCATTACCTTTGATGGGATCTTTCTGACAGAGTACCGTTTTCCCAATAGTTAGCCAAGCTGGTATTTCACTTCCTCCATTTATCATGTCATTTAACTGAAATGCAATGCGGGCATGTAAGTTGCTTAATTTTTTTATCCAGTACCCCTGGACCCCATCCGGCCCAGGAGCTTTCCAATTAGGGATCTTCCTACTCTTCTCGCGAACCATACCTTCGCTTATTAAGATGTTCCCCTGTTTATTTTGGTTCTTCCTATTTTTAAGTTCCTTTAGCCACTCACTATCCCTATTATGCACTTTTGGATTGTCCCATATACCACTCCAAAATTGCTTACTCTCATTAGCATCAGGTGCTACTGTGTCCTGATTCATTTTTCCATTCAGTTCATGATATATGCGTCTCTCATCTTGCTGGAAAACCATATTTGTCCTATATTGCTTTATTCGTTCCTCGTACCTATGGATCTTCTTTGCTTTAGCACTCATCCTCTGTTTCAGTTCTTCACAAACAACATTTATACCCTTTTTCTTAATATTATATTTACGATCTACCTCCCGGTACTTCTCAATTCTTCGGATTTCACCCTTTTTAAACCGTTCAATTATACTAATATGCTTTCTAAGTTGATTGATTGATGTTGTTATTCGCCTTTTCCACCAAGGTTCAGTCCCTTTCCTCTGTTTCTTTCTTCTTTGTAAGCCCAGTTCTCTGGCAACAAACACACTGACAGCTCTTATTAACTTATTAGTATCAGTAATATTGACCGTTATTAAGTCTGTTATAATATTATTTACCCTTTTTGTGATGTCATTCAATTTCCTTCTGTCTACTTTTTTAAAGCTAGTGAAACAGTCAACATCCTGTTCATTCATGATTTTAACAATATCATCAATAATTCTCCTTTCATTGTCATCCCTTTCGGGATTATCTTTAATCTCTGGTGCATCCATATTACGCATCTCACCAACAACCTCAGCCTCATCAAACATATCTGATTCTAATAGATCTTCGTCGCTGTCAATAATGTTTGTATTATTAATTCTCCTCTTAATTTGTTCTAATTCTATTTCTGTTAGCCATTCATTTTTCCGTATTGCCCTGGCTTGATCACATAATCTTTGTTCTGTACACTCAAACAATCCTCGCTCTTTCCATAAATTGAACATCCTTCTCCTATATCCTCTAATTGGTTTACCATTTGTATCTACCGGCTTGCTTGCAAAATAGCATTCCATTACGGCAACATTCATGCATTTTGACCACCCAGTCCTGGCAGTTGCTTGATGACGACCGGGCCTGCGCTGCCATACCGCAGGACACCTGCCGGGCGAGGCACCTTCAACATAACTGCCTCCAGCACCATTCACGCCGTTATTTCCATTTCTTCGATTTGACATAACACTCATAAACGAGGAAAGTGTTGATGAGGTGACACAACCACCGGTGTTTTTATCGAGACACCATCTCTAGGAAGGTTACCTGCCATGGCTGAAGAGTCCCGCCTCCACATGAGACTGACTTAATACCGCCGAACGCCAACCCGGTATTTCAAGGTCTCGGGGTAGGCTAACAGGTGCTACACCTTGCCTAAGGGTGACCTGGAGGTAGTTGTGGCAAAGGGTAACCTCATTCGCCCACGTCGAAACTCCACAACCGGATGCAGTTTAATGTCAATACCCAGGGCAAATTATTATTATTATTATTATTATTATTATTATTAGTAGTAGTAGTAGTAGTAGTAGTAGTAGTAGTAGTAGTAGTAGTAGTAGTAGTAGTAGTAGTATCGCTATTATCGCTATTACCATTTTCGAAGGCCAATTTTCCTTTTTTAATAAAAAGGAGATAAGATAGGCAATATTCATTAATTTCATATTCTGCGACATTTGGCAGCATCTGTCAAAAATTGGCAATCGTTGCATGTGTTTAACAGCCGTATTCTTACCCGTAATGGTCTAAAGAAATGACGATCAAGAAAAAACCAATCACACTATTAAATAGAAGTGAATGATAATCCCCCAAAATACAAAGATACCAAAATGTTTGAAAAAGAAATTTACCAAAAACTTTGACCGGGGGCACTGAAAGAACTGCTTGCATTTGTTTGAAAGCAATGTGTTTTCCTTCAGACCTAACCAAATTATCTGTTTTCACCCCCATGCTGGAGGCCAAAAAATCTTTAGAATTTTTTTCTTGCCCTGATTTTCCAGCTTTTTGGTTTGACTGGACGCTCGGAGCAAGAGACAGAGTGTCCTATACCAAAAAAGGGGAGACGTTGAGAAGGGATTATATTCTTGCGATTACACCAAGTCCCATGCTATTTTCCATGATAATAGCAAAAAAAGCAACGAACACTAGGTAATAGTAACAAGAGTAGTAGCTACTTGACATCTCTCTATACATACATGGATGAATGAATGGGTAAATGGAAGAACAAGAAGATGGACAAATAGATAGATGGATAGAGGGGGGAAATAAATGGTGTAATTGTGATTATGATTATTAAAAATATGATTTACAAAAATATACCTATAACAGTAAAAACATATTATAGTTTCGGCATTATCTCCGTTAAAATATCATTTTAATGATGAAAAAAATTCAGTTACACATTTTTTGGCAATTCAGAGGATTCAGACACAAAAACTAAATATGCACAAACTATACAATATATATATACTATATTATAACTATATATACACAAGACTTGAGAATTTTGGCAATATCCTGATCAAGAATTTTAAGAATGAGTTTTGCCTTTAATAAGAACTTTCAAAACACAGATATTTTACCTTCATTTGACAACCGAAAAGTGCATCTTGAAATAATTTCATAAACAGTTAAGGCCAAAGCATAAATGTCAATCTGCTGAAGTGCTTGAACAGGCTCCATTAAATTTATCCTTGAATTGAGTTTTTCTGGAGACATGTATCGGGGTGTACCAACCTTAGGAAAACAAAAAATAAAAACGTATTGTAGAAAAGAATGCATACAAGGTAATATTTCTAATAGTTTTTTATCCAATGTTTCGTTTTTTGGCAACGTCTTGTTTTCATCCCATCATTAATGAATGAATCAATCAATCAATGAGTTAATCGATCAATATTATGGGTTGCTCCCTTTCTGTACAATGTAGTTCCTCTAAGAGTTGGCCGCCTCTGAAATAAAAGTATATCGATGTCTACACAGCATCAATAGGGGCATGACTTTTTTGAAGTACCGGTCAGGGCCGATTACTTCAACTGAATGAAACTGTCAAGTGTACACGGGAAAGGCGAGCCTCAGCAGAGATTTCAGCTGGTTCAAGTGTGGTAACTCTTATCTGTATTTTTTCCCAGGAAGGAATCATAGATCGCAAGTCGATTTCTTTAATAGTATGTAATAAATAGTGGGCGTGGAGGATAAATGTAACTGAGCTGCCACAGGTGTATGAATTCAGAAAGCCAAAAATGGAAAATTTTCCTTTTTCTTCTGAACTCCCTTAGATATTTTTAGGTCATCTAGTTAATATTTACTGTTTACAGTTTTGTTGACTATGAGTTTCTTGTAGTCTGAGCTGCTTTATTGTGAATTTTGTTTCTTAGGCTTACAGCTAATATCTGATAATTGCTCATAGTTTTTGTAGTATTTAATCCAGTCCATGAGCCTAGAACCAACATGACTAAATCGCAACATATTCATGTAAACTATTGGAAATGTTTTTGACACTGCAATTCTATCGCTAAATTTATTAATGTAAATATTTCTTTAATAAATTTACTTTTAGTCACCTGGGCTCTTTTTTTCCTTTGGTGTATTATTCATCCCCACACAGATTTCATGGCCAAAGTTACAAAACAGTACTTGCTCCATGTTCCGTAATCAGTTGCATTGAAAATCACCATTTAGTGCATGTATATATATATGTGTGTGTGGGTGGAGGGGGTGTACGTGACAAGCAGACGGCGATTACCATTGTGCATACGTATAATATCTGTGTGCACCTCTCAAAATTAATAAATCATCAGTAGCTAATACAGGTTGACAAATTCTTTTGTCCTATGAATTTTGAAAATTCCTACCATTGACCCAACTGTTCGTAGAAAACGGAAGAGAACTATAACTACAACGTTGTTTGATTCTTGCAGCGTATTACAAAAGAAGCAACACTGGATGTGAGATTGACCTGGTTAAAAACCATTGGGATGGAAGAACGTTAAATTCGTGTAAATCGAATCAATATATTCGAAATCTGCTTGAAACCATTCGAAAACATAGGTATTGTGAGTCCTAGTGGAATCGGAAATTTATCGGCTAATGATTATAACCAATCCTGTCTAATGGTTTCATCAATTCATCGCATATCTGTCAACAGACAAGAAATATCACGTCTGGAACAGGAAGTTCAGTATTCACGTATCCATTCTTTGCCTTTGTATGAGGTGTTTCTGCGTTTGTTTCTTATTAATAATAGCTTATTTATGTAGAAAAAGAAATCAAGTGAAAGCTTTGATCTATTAACTGTATTACATATTATATATTATATGGTTAGAAATTCACACTGCTCTTCTCAACAGTAAATTAATGTAATGCAATTAGACAACTAAAGACGTTAAAAATTAAATGTGGTATTCTTATTCAACCGGCCAATTATTAAATAAAACAAAAGGTTTCGGATTCGCATAGCATCACCATTTTCGAAATGTTATAAAGTGTAATATCATAACCATGAAAGTACAGTAAATGCAACGGCAACGACTTTCATAGCGTGTTCGCTCATACCCGATATGTACGAAGAATAGAACTCATGTGTTTCTTCAATGGCTACAACTACAGAAATGCCTTAACAGTTTTAGTTATTTGAGCACTATTTGCGCAGGTGGAGCAAAATCAAAGTTGCCTTTTTCTGCACTGCCTGAGCATGCGCATAACCACATTGATGTGATTTTCAGAAGTGATGGGATGATTCCGTCCAAAATCGGGAAATATTTTCTGCACATCCGCTGCTAGCAACAACTAACAACTACATCATAACAAAGACAGAAATCCTAGCTTGATTTGAATGAACAAAGTCAAATTTACAAGTTTTAGTAGTTTTGACTGTATTGATGACAACAAGTTTTCTGGTTTCAGCCTATTGCTGTAGGAATAATCAAGTGTGAAAACCGTTAGTAGTCTGAAATTGAAAATTTACCCATTTCCACGGTTAACCCAGGAAGAAAAATTGGAAGTTAAACTTCATGGACCGGACAGGCTAGATCTCGTGAGGTCTTAGTCTTCCGCTTTATCACGAAAATTTCTTATCAGCTGGTACATGAAGTACGACTCGCTCATAGGATGCAGCCAGACTCAAAAGGCTTATTGGTTTCTTTACCTTCTGTTTGGTAAATTTCGGCGTGAAAAAGCATAGACCGAAAACGGTGTCAGTGACTGGAAATTTTTTCATGAATAAGTAAAAAAGCATATTTCGTGCGGTCGTCATGTCGACAAGTTTAAAGCTGGCCTTCTAGGGACTTGGAAACACAGCAAAAAAAGTTAGTAAGGCGTTAAAAATTTCAAAATCAAGAAGCTAAAAGTATTTAACAAAAGTAGGTTTGCTACTTTATAAAGTTTTTTTTCATATTGGTTTCAAAATGTTCATCACATTTTCCAGTGTCAACTCATTAAATCATTGGTTACAACATCTGTTGTGGCACCGTAGTTCTCATTCCTTGACAGAAAGCAGAAAGGAACCATTCTCATCCACCACCTACGGTTACTTTTATTTATTGAATGCCTGACAAAATTTCAAAGGAATATGCTTTTGATGTTAGTTTGACTCGTCGCGGTGCATTCCATGCTTCACAAAACAAATAAAAAATCATTCTCTTCCTCACTCACTCTATCTCGATTTCTTGTTGACTGGCCGTGGCGAATTCAGTCATCATTCGGGGCACGGTGCCTTTTTTAATTTTTCCCCACTTATTCAGCTCTCAACTCAAAAACTGAAGCTTTCAAATCTGTTTTGAATGGGTCTCTTTTTAGTCACGGGGTTATGTGATGAGCTGGCTATTTTGTTCTTAAAAAATCATGAGATAGAATACGGGGCAAGATTAAATGTCTCCCATTCGTTCATTTATACAGTTTTTGAAAGTTAACGGTGAACATTTGTCGAGTATATTAAGAATATAGTTTAATCAAATTCATTTACCCTTTTATGATCAATTTGAATAACGTTGATTATCTTCCCGAGCAACCTTTTTATGTCTGACAACAGGTGAAAAGCTTGAAATAATATGGCTAGGTCCTCAGGTGTCCAGCACTATCCAACGATCAGCATTAGTAAAAAACTATAATTTCTAAATTTCAATATGGTGTTTTAAGTGTGGAAGGCCTAAAATAATCACTGTTCTATGGAACGGACGAGGAAATTAATAAAAGTTGCCTAGTGTACTTGAAGGCGTCAAAAAACAAACACTGAATTTATCAATAATCGATGACGTCGTCATGCTGACATGCCCCACCAACAAAATTTATCAGCAGATGCCGCTGCAACAAACATTTAACCCCCTTCCTTCGCGTATTCGTACTCTTCTAGGTAAGATCCTGGGGTGCACTACACGCATATTTTAGGGATATTTCTAACTTTCCAACTATAAAGTTAACTGTCGACAAACTCAAGAATCACAGAAAGTTAACACTTTGAGGCCATGGCCAGCCATATCCTACCACCGTTAATGAAACCTTGGCGAGAGCCATTAATAAAACTTGCACGATGAACAAAATTAATTTTCTTAATCGATTCAAGTCAGGTTAAGTTTCATGTCAAAAGACAGAACAGCTCAGTATCTGATACTAAAAAATGTGCTGTAAAGCATAGCAAGGGCAAAGCGATATTAGACTGTGTTGATTGAGCATTAAATGGGAGGCTTGTTTTTCATGATATTCACAGACCTTTGTTTCCAAATAATATGGTCCCAGATGACGGGAATGAGTAGGATTAGGCCCTGCATAAGTATCCAAACAATGATTAATAATACAACTAAAACATAGTTCTACACAATAAGTGGTTCAGCTTATTCTTTGGAGAAAAAAATTCAAGAACAACTTGACATCGAGGAAGAGGTTTCCAATCTGACAGCAGACGGGGAAAAAAGAGCGGCATATTATTAAAGGCTATCAATATATAAGTTCAAGTATCGAGACTTTCGTAAACTTCGAGAAATTTCGTATGAAAATATATTATCAGGGTCAATTATGTTACGAAGCGTAAAACCAAAAAGCTACAGAATACAAGATGACCAAAAAGCAAAAGTTGAGGATATCACAAAACCCTACAGAAAAAAGCTCCTATTTATATTACAGAGCTTCTTAATCCAGTTTGGAAAACAAAAACAACATTTTTTATCGTTCCCATCAATATAGAGACCACCACTGTGAAAAGTTATCGAATATCTGCTCAAAAAGAAAGGGGATTATATGAAAAAATCAAATGGAGAAAGCTGAGATTATCTTGCTTCCACGTCAATGAAAGACACAAAAGATACTAGTGTTTGATACATAGTAGAAGTTAAGCAGACCGGTTTCAACAAAAATTTGTACAACCTGTGTATATTTTCAACTACGTGACGTCTTTTTGTCTTGCATTTAAGGAGCTCTTCGGATTAAAACTAAGAATAGTTTTGTCTCGCAACTAAAAACCGATTTCTGCGAAGCATGGAAAATATATCAAGTTTTCTGTATTCTTAATTCCCCTCCCCTCCTACCCACCCACCCCCACACACACACCTGTTTCCAAATGTTGTGATGTGGAAATTAATTTCGACAGATTGTACTTGTATCTTTACATAGCGTGTGGCTAACATTTGGGTTCTGACAGAATAACATAAAAAAGCCACACCCTAGGAACAAAATTCGGTGATTATAGTCAAATCAATGTTCTCTTCTAGGATACTTGACTAAATGCAGCTACATGACAATACAACTTGGTGCAGGCCCTAACGTGTGTATTGTTACATGCTCCTGGGAAATTAAGCCAAACGGTGACAAAATATGGGGATGGGGGACAGGAGCACTCTCACTGTGATGTTCAACTTTTAAAAAAGCAACAAGTTGTATTGCTTTTAAAAAGAAGAGCCTCATCTCTTGCATAGTGGTAAAACTACAAAAGGTTTCTCTCCTGCCGGCCTCAAGTTTGTAAGACAACCGTATTATATATGAATAAACTTACTACTAACAAAGCCACCAGTGTAAACATTACTTTTTATTATACGACGGTTGGATGTAGAAGTTAATAATCATTCATTGGTAACAATTCAGTGATAAAATATAGGAAATAAATATATACACAACAAAGAGAAAGGCAGGATTGCATAGGTTAATGACATTGTTGTCAGAATTTCTAATTTTATTATTTCTCAACTTAACACCTACACAAACAACCAGCTCTTAACAAACTGGTTTCATTATTTTTGTTTATTCATCGTTGCTAGTTTATGTCTGACGACCCTTATTTTTTCATTCTTTTTTTTCTCTTCAACGACATAATACTAAACAAATTTATCGACTTGGGTAATTGTCATACAGCTTGAATTTCCAGTGGATGGTTCAAATTTGCCCAAGAGTTCCCTCACTTCACTTGGGTTTGAATTTTTGGCTTTGCCAACTGCAATCTATGTACTTGCTGACTTTCTAATAGTCCGATTAAGGTACAACAGCTTGCTGTCTAACTTTGAAAGGGGAGTTTGACAATACTGAGAACCAAAAATGTAGCCTAAAGCGCAACTCTGCTTGGAACAATTATAACTTAAAAGGAGATAAAAAAATGGCCAAGGCTAGGATTATGTAGATTTAGGCATGTTGGTTCTTAAGAGAAAATTTAATGTGCCGTGACTATAAACCTATCTGTCCATCAAAGTAGGTTGAGTAGAAACAAAGGAGTCACTTTATGGCCAAATCAATTTCATTAATGTGAAACATAGTAATATTACTAGTGAAATGTACTTAAAGTGGCAAGCGGAACGCTGCTTGATATACTATTTTTTCGACACTAATGGCCATGACACTTTTGTTGTTATCTCAAATCAGAATTAGTTAGTTTTGCTTGACATCTTTCGCTTGAGCAATACATCAAGTATAAGTATGAAAAGTTCGCAACTTTAAAATAACAATCTTATAATACCTCTCTTTTGTCACCGAGTACAGTGAGCTTCTTTACCGATAATTTCAAAATTCCAATTAAACAATTAACGTATAATTTGGCTCAAAAACAGTGTATTCTGTTCATAGTGAGAAGGGAGTTCCGACAGGGTCATCACTTTCTAGCAATTTTGCTCCCACATCTTACAACGAATCTTAGTGATAAAATCAAGTACAGTGGGAATATTTCATTTAACGACAAATTAGAATTTGGAATAAATATCATCATGGTTTTACCTTAGTTCAGATTTGCTCTAAGCTAAATGAATAAAGTCAATGTTTGATTGATACTGCTTAACTATTAAGAGCCGCTTGCTAAGAAAAAAGTTGGGCTCCACAAGACCTCTTTCCATCCATTTTTCAAACTAATGTGTTTTGTTTGGAAAATCAAATCTTGTAGCCTCTCGGGTTACAAATGATGAGATGACAACTGAGGTATGACGCGAATTATTGTTGTTAAGCTGTGGATTTTGAAGAACACCTTATACTCGCGGATTTAATCTGAAAATAATGATGTCTATCATGGGTGACCATCCAGATTGACGTAACTCGTTTTGGGATATGTCAGGTTAGGAAGACAAAATGGGTGCGTGTTTATAATGGAGCAAGGAGAAAGTAGACAGCACAAAGCGATATTCCTCAAAGGCTTTCTTGTTGAGAAAAGACATTCATATTTAAGTAGCTGACCACTATCTTACAGAGTTCAAACCGTTCCTGAAGATTGATGGCCTTGGTAAAAGATAAAGCCTTGAACTCAGTCTTTTTTCTACTTTTTCTTGCACTTGGTTTAAGCTATCTCGTTGTATTCTCCAAGAGTTTTTTTTGCCGTTTGAGAGCTATTTTTCACACCAAGCTTTACAATGTTCTGAATAATCAAAATAACGTGATGTTACATAGGCTGGGACTGACAGGGTCTGTTTTCACAGCTGTTGCCAAAAAATCGTCTGCAGATTCTCGGGAGAAGGTTGTCATTTATAGCGTAAATTGGATGCAAAACAAGTATTTCTTATCCAATCAAAATTGACAGGAAGTTTGCAAAAGGGCAATGTGCAATGCTTCACAACATGTTAATTCAAATAAAAGGACATGGGTGGGCCAATTCATATTATCTTGAGGTGCTCAACAAAAATCATAAACCCGTTGGGGAAAGGAGAGGGAGGGAGGCGTTCTTATTTAATCACTTTCATACAAAGGCTTGATTAATTAACTGCACCCATCGGCACCATCGCCTTCATCACGAACAACCACCACCTTCGCTGTCAATATCGTCAGCAGCATCAGCTGCATTGTTCATTTTTGCATACGATTATAATACATATTTTGTATATTTTTATTTTAACTGCACTGAAAATCTTGAATGATAGAAACAAAATCAGTTGACATGGGCTTTATCAGCGCAGAAAACAGGATGTTTCTACCACTGTTACTTGAGTTTAAAAAGCCGAAATTACTCTGCGATTTTATCACTCAAGTATTTCAAAAGGAAATTTCTCCCAACCTACTTCCTAAGAAAAATAAAATATTTTGTCATTGGGTAAAACAAACAGGTACGTCACACGAATATTAGCTTTCAAATAAAGCACAGAAAACGATAATTCTTTTTACTCACCTGTAACTTTTCCGTGATACGATTGACTTCCAGTGAAGAGGGAAGTGCCACAGCTAAACCAAAATCTGTTATGAGGCATTCATCGTCGCCCCTTAACAGCACGTTAGAACTTTTTAAATCCCTATGGGCTATTGGAGTCTTTGGTGACCCATTTGTGTTATAAGTGGAATGCAGGTAAGCTAAACCAGAGGCCAACGAGCTTACCAAGTTTATTACCTTGGGCAAGGAAAATACGCTATTCTTTAAATACGTGCGTAAGTCCCCACCTTCTATGTATTCGAGAATAATCAGGAAATGTAACTGTCCATGGAGAAGTCTTACTTCCGAAGATATGAATGAGATGACATTGGGATGACAAAGATCCAAAGAAAATATTTCTTTCTCTGAATACCACCTAGTGACACGTTCTGGTGTCGAAATTTTGACAGCCACTTTCCTGTCATGACACTGTGCAAGCCACACGGTGCCAAAACTTCCTCTTCCAATCACTTCCTTTAAATCCAGGTCAACTGGATCTTTAGTTGGCAATAATTCTTTGTCCGGTATGCGACTGTGAGAAGACGATCTGCCTGGTCTCCTTTTACGAGCTGCTTGCACTCCTATTATCACTGCACAAAGTATAAGAACGAAAACTGCTGGTAAAACTATTCTTTTCATTTCATCCCTTTTAGGTGATTCATCATTCGAGTTGTTTGTAGGCAGTAAACCGGCTGAAAAATACAGAAAAAAAATTTCAGAGCATTATCATCGAAAAATACAAACTCAAGCTTAAAATCATAGATCGCTAAATGATTATTTACCTGTATGCCTTTATTGTATTCTGATGTGACCAGGTTTTTTATGGTGCTTGAAATTGAATTTATTGTGCAGTGGTGCTATTGATTTGTCCCTTGCTTCATTATTCTGTTTTGAAAACTACAGCCTAACTTTAGAGAAGTTGATGGAGATGCGGTTGACTACCAGTTCTTATCAGTCAAAGTCAACACTTGTTATTAATAAAAGTATATGCCCACCCACCTCCATCAAACCAACACAAACACACATGCGCATACCTTTTAATTTAATCAGTTTTTAAATACAAGATTTTTTATCAATGCCATGGTAAGTTGCCAGTATTAAAGTTCCAGTTTTACAATGCTCTAACATTATGACTCATCTTGTTTCACTGATTGCAGTACACTTGACTTGTTTCTCTTCAGCATGCTATGCCAACACACTGGCAGCTATTTTAATTGTTTCGTATCATATGAAGGCAATCTTCACAAAAGGAAGAAACACACTTTGCTAATAAAGTAGGGTCTCTATTCTGAGGAAACACAGGTTAATGCCATACGATGGTCAGCATATTAATTAACTTAAGAACATGACACACCAAGGGTGGCCAACTCCGTCTCGAGTCAGGAGCATTAACCCTACCATTACAATTGTGAAGTTGGCTGCTACAGGAGGTCTATCCCTACAACACATCATTCGTTGCATTTCGAATAGATTATGCCGTTATTCTTATTATCTACACATGGGCTATTAATTGACATGGGAATGGCTTACCAACCAAGAAATGAAGTGATCTTAACCCAATGCTCGATTTTCACCTTAAAGCTCTGTATCACTCCAAATACAAATTCTAGGGGTGAGGAAATTACATACCCAGTAGAAGATTTGACCAAATCAAATGTACAAAAAGGCATATGCACTGTTGCCTCTTACGACGCATGGAAGGACTAAACAAAAATATAAATTGAGTACCCTACTATTTAAGTATTTCCAGGTACAATATCTTCAATGTATCAATAATACTTGACAATTTTCAAACAACTAGAAAGAAATAATAAGTATTCTTAGAGTTACTTTTTCTTTCTTTCTAATAGTTGGTATAGTTATACTTACCTCCAAGGTAAGTAACAAGATAAAGGAAAATTAACCCACTCTGTCAGTTACAGGAAACAAAGGGAAACGTATTATTTTTCCAAACCCACACAAATAAACAACAGGAAATAAAATCATGTAAAACACAACTCATTAGAAGCAAGCAAAATAAAAGAAAACGAAGAAGACATCTGTGGGAGCAATACAAACTAATACGGAGTCATCATAGTTTAGAAGCTTCTTATCCTTACTTGTTTTGAACTATTTAAAGCACGCCTATGCCATATTATGAAATTCTGATGCACTGATTTGGCAGAAGACTGGGAATGAGAACATTCAACTTTGAAGTCAAACGCGTTTCTGTTGCAGTAAGGTCCATTAATAACTTTCCAAAATTACAGAAGTACGTTATTACAATACTTATAAGCGTCTAAATTTCCTTGATTTTTCTTGGATCAATGTTTTCAGTAGAAGCCAAAAATATTTAATTCACAGATATTCCTGCTGTCGAAAATCGTACCTTTGCTTCCTTCCAACCAAAATACAGATTAAAGTAACGTCATTAACAGCATTTCACTGTCTAGATACACAGTGGAATGTCGCTATTTCAATGCAAAGGTCACGGGATTTTCCTATTTAAACCACAAGAATGCTACAATTTAAACAAATTGTAAATAAAGGACAAGCTTTATTGGTAAATCACGGCACTTTTCTTGCGCTCCAATAGTCAGCACCAAATTTGTCCCTTTAAATTTGTCCCTACCTAAACAATGCCGTAGGCTGCTTGCTGCTGCTTCGTGGATGAATATTCTGTGAAGAAACATTAATGCACCACCAAAAACTCAAAGCTTTAAAAAGTCTTCTTAAATTGTATTGTTGGAGAACAAGGAAGGGCCTTAATTGCTCCATTTCTGCTTTGTAAGATGTTCATAGGGTACGCTGACCAGATGTCCTTTATTTCAAAGGACAGTCCTTTATTTCACAGCCTTGTCCTTTATTTTTTCCTTGTCCTTTATTGTCCTTTATTTTGAGAAAATCCTTTAAATTGTCCTTTATATTTTAGAAATTCGAGGAAATGTCCTTTATTTGAAATAAAATTCAAGGAAGTTCATTCCTAGCAGTTTTAGACTCTTATAACATACCAATGGCGCATTAAATGAGTCGCAACGAGCTCCTGGCACACCTGACAGTTCTGAAAACAAACCATTTATCATGACAATGACTATCCCTTATTTTCCCATTAGGCCGGGCTCAACATCTCTACATCCTCCAGATGTGATGAGTTTTTTCTTTAAAATAACTTGAGACTGTGTCAATCAAGACCAAGATCAAGTCGTTTTAGATCCGATCGAAGATTTAATATCGCATTTATTTCGTTACAATGAAACTTCTCGTCATTCAGAGTTTTAGTATACAACTATACATACGAGTACACTCAGTACAGTGCATTTATTAATTTTATTAGTGTAAGAGAAACATGTCCAAAAAAAGGAAATGCAATTTTAACCCTTCTTGGATAAAGGAATTCAAATTTATTGAAAAGCGAGAATCGGATACGGAGGCTTTTTGTAAATATTGTAGGACTGTTATTAACATTTCATCGATGGGTCGATCTGCAATTGTTCAACACCAGAAGCTCGAAAAACACAAACGTGCCTTTGAAACTGTTGTGAGCTCCAGCCAGTCTGTATCATCATTTTTCTCAAGAAAAACTTTAGGAGATGCAGAAAGTAAGTTAGCTGCACTCGAAGGAGCTTTTGCTTATCATACCATATACCACGGACAATCATTTCGGTCTTTGGATTGTACAACACAGTTGTTAAAAGTTGCCCACAATCCTAGATTTACTTGTGGCAGGACAAAGGCTCAAGCATTAGTTTCCAATGTGTTTTTGCCACATTTCCAGAAAGAACTGAGGAAGGACCTATCAAATGCACACTTTGTCACTGTATTTTTTGATGCGTCCAACCATGGAGCAACAAAACTTATCCCGATTCTCACTCGCTACTTCAACAAAGATAGTGGTGTTTGCGTTAAAATCTTGGATATTGAGGATGTTAAACGTGAGACCTCCGAGTTACTGACCGATTTACTTATAAGAAAGCTGTCAGAATTTGAAATTTCGGAGAAAATTGTGTGCCTGAGTGCCGACAATACGAATACAAATTTTGGTGGTGTAGCCCGTAAGGGTCGCAATAATGTATTTGCAAGGCTGAACTCTGCGCTTGATACAGACTTGATAGGATCGGGCTGCATAGCACATATCACTAATAATTGTATGAAGCGTTCCGCAGATTCTCTACCTGTAGACTTGGAAGCTGTCTTAATTAAAATCTTTGGCTATTTTCAACACTATAGCGTGCGAGTTACAAAGCTCAAAGAGTTTTGTGAGAGTATTGATGTGGAGTACAAAAATGTATTAAGCTACTGTGGCACCAGATGGCTTTCTCTCCTTCCGTCTCTCGAGCGAATTCTGCAGATATTTCAACCATTGAAAGATTACTTTTCTGTCGAACCGTGTCCTACGATTCTATACGAGTTTTTTAACAATCCGCTTTCTGAAGCATGGCTATTTTTCGTTCATGCACAAGCTACAATATTTCATTCAGCAGTTTCTAAACTAGAAGGAGATGACGTCAGCATGGTCGAGGCTTGTCTTATTGTTGAGGAATTGTTATCATCAATAGAAGATCGAAGCAGCACTCATTTCCTACCTCTTGAGGTACGAAGACAGCTAGCGAAAGTAGACGACGAAAAATCTGCCTTTTTTAGTAAGAAGTGTCAGGATTTTTTTGCAATATCCAAGGATTATTTGCGTGTGTGGACTGCCAACCTAAAGGAGTTTCAAACTTTTGAGTGGATATTACTCAGAACCCCTGTATTTTGGGAGAAAGTTCAAGTTTCTCTGGAATCGAGTTCCACGATAATAAAGAAACTTGGTGTGAATGACAATCAATTGTTTGAGGAAGTTCGCCATCTGAAGAAGTTCACGACAGTTGAAAAAATAGCCTCTTGGAATGAAACAAAAACTGCACCTGCAAGTAGGTGGTGCGAGTTGTTCCGCTTGTTTGCATCATCGGATATTGAACATTCAGAGCTACTTAAAATCATCGAGTTTCTGTTTAGCCTCCCAGCCACAAATGCACCCGTCGAGCGAGTGTTTTCATTGATGAATAACTTTTGGACATCGGATAAGACGCAGATGACAGTCTCAACCGTAAAATCAGCGCTATTTCTGAAGTACAACTGCGCAAAAACGTGTACAAAGTTTTACGATATGCTACTATCCGATGGGCAGCTTCTGGAGGAAATACACTCATCATCAAAGTACAATTAAAATCTCGGTTAGTTTGCGCTTCGTACAACTAAACTATTCAATGCTATTTTTCATTGTGTATTATGTTTTTTTTTGGAGAGCGTATATGACTTGAAATTTTGAATGCACAATTTTTAAGGCTACATGTAACGCGTACGTATGTTGATACATGTGTGACGTCACAAAATGTGATGATCGGAAGTGTCCTTTATTTTTTTTAAAACTGTCTGGTCACCGTATCATAGGGGTTATGTAATTGGTAAAAACTAGTTATTGGCTTTTTATGGACTTCCTTAAGGTGTGAATAGGACAATATAGCTGTTATTTCTGGACCATCTTTATCAAAATATTTTGTAATAAGTATCATAAAAAACTTCATTATCCTTACACGTTATTTAACCAATTCCACAGTCCTTTTCAGTTTACGCACATTTACTCAACCAGCATTCTGTTCCAGCCCATTATCTGTCAGTAACAATTGAGATAACATGTTGCTTTATCATACGAGTCTTGTCACTTGTTACCTACGCTTTATATCATGAAGGTAAACAAATTGAATGATTTTGTCCGAGATCTTCAATGTATAAAAGAATTATATTAACTGCTAACATCTCAACTCTAAGAACAGAAGCTATTATAAAATGGTTCCCAAATTTAAAGTGTTTTCAATTAGTAGAGACCTGGAGTATTGCAACAAAATAACTTCTTTGTTCAACACCTTAGAACCCAAGGAAAAAGCCTCTTTATATATGGATCAAAGCCCATTATCAAGGCTGTTCTTCTTCCCAATGGCGATGGATATCCATCTGTTTGCTTATTCTGTTGCAATAAAAAAAATCGAAGATACTTTGCATGAAATTTTTCAGTGGGTCCGGTGAAGTGGAGAAAAAAAGAAGATTAAAATTTGTTAAACAGCGTATAAAATCGAAGGAAAACACGAGGATAAATATAGGAGAGATGAATTGTGCCCTTTATATTCAGTCACTAATTTGATAGTTTAATTTTTGAGTAACTTTTCTTTTAAAACTTTTTATGGTTAAGAACCATACAAGAGAAAAGCCACTAACTGACCAGCATTGTGAATGAAGGAAGAGTAGAAAAAAGAGTTAATCTAAGAAATACGGGCTGACCTTAGGCTTTAAAGCTTTCGAGTAATGCGATGGCAGAAAGCACTCAGAAGCCAAAGAGTTCCAGTCATCTAACCATCCCAGGAAAAACCGCTACATATATAGAAAAGTTTATTACAACGAGGAGCAACAACTTCAAAACGATGAAGAAGTTGAGAAAATAAGTCACACTTGTTGCACCCAGCGGAGCTGAAACCAACGAGGAAAGCTCATTAGAACACTTTCTGTGATAATACCTGAAGACTATTTATACAAAAGGTGAAAACGTGTGAGCTTTAGTGTATTTCTACCAATCTTAATAATCCCAAATTTCAATCGTGAGACGAAAAGGACAAAGAAATTCGGACATCAGCAGGCTTTAAGGCTGTATGAAATGGAACTCTTTTGGTTGGTAGTTTTAACAGAAGCTTTTAGTATAAAAATGTAGCAATATAATCTCACCACAAGGCAAAATATAAAAGCATCTACTGTCTGTTCTATCGTACTTTTCGTAACGAGAAATGAAAATCATACAGCTGAATAAACTTGCCAAATTGTTTAAGGTGTTCTAATAATTACTAACAGTGACAATTCATTAAGGAGGCGGCAATAAATGAAATAAAACAAAAAAGACATATGCTTACAATGACAAAGTTACTTGCTCAAGGAAATAAGTAGCTGCTACAGCTGTAAATACGCGTTTTCTTGGATTAATCAGAACAGCAAGTGACAGTTTATCACCACAAATTCTGTCGCATTTGTTTCTCTTTCATGAAAATTGAAAGTTGTATAGCCAAATAATAAATAGTACAAGTCAAGGCAGGAAATGAAATGACTTGCAGTCTGGATTTTACTTTGGACGTTGCTTAATTTTACTTTTAATGTTACAAAATTTTGCTAGCTCACTCCTCGAAAAATCTGTAATTAGCAATACATAGCAATAGGAAACCACATTCAAAACCGTGCAGCAAACTGACCTTGTTTCCAAAAAATAATTCTCTTGATTATGCAGATTTTTACGAGATCAAGGATAAATTTGCTACTGAACGGAAAGAATGGTTTCATAAACAATAGGGAGGGCTTAAGTATGTGACTTATCCCCAATGATTAAGATAAATATGACCTTTAGATTTTTAATCAGTCTACTGCTATTGCTGATTTTACGTGTCTCGGTTTTTTCTTTAAATAAAATATGTAAAAGGTGCTGACACCAAATATTTTCAACTACAATATTACGTCGAACACAATAATAGAAAACTACATGATTGTCCAGGAAAAAATATATAACCATAAGGTTAACATGTCAGGTAAAATTTTCACAGGCCTGCAATATTTTTAATAATATTGTCTGGCCGAATTGTGACGTACTGCTGTAAAACAAGCCAGACTCTTCTGAGTTTAAGTGTGATCTTCTGAAGAGGTTTTATGTTACTTTGCAGTCTTCAAAAACACTTCGAAAGAATAACATCGTTTTTTGAAAAAATAGTCACTGAAAATGACGTTAAATCACGTTCTCGACCCTCATACGATATTTGTGCACATAAAGTGACTATGACGTTGGTCACCAGTGCCCAAAACAATTTATTCCCCCAAGTGCTTTTGACCTTTATCGAAAGCAACAGAAGTTGCATAGTTCAAATCATCGGGGGACCGTCAAACTATCCATATTACAATTTTATTCTGGACAAAATCTTTTAATATGCGTCTATTTGGTTTAGAAAACGAGCTAGGACTATGATTTTTTACTTACAAGCGAAATTTTATTCCTAATAACAGTGCTGTTCAATATAGTGCCACAGTATTCTTTTCTGTTATTGATAGGAAAGCTGTTACATTTGTTGAAGATGATCTTCTATACCTTGTTGAGAAAACAAAAGCTCATCCAGCTTGAACTAAAATTTGTCTGGCAGAGTTTTAAAAAATATTTCATCTCCTTTGCATAGCTGACTAACCAAGCTATTATTGCTACTAAATTTTTCCTTATGGGTTTTTCACTACCCAGTGTTAGGAAAAGCCTGGTTTTTTATGAAGGTCTATTTTCTATTTCTCTGGGGTTTTTTGTCACAATTTGATGGAAGAGGAACCCCCTACTCGAGAATTGCATACAATTTCAGTAACTAAAAATCAAATTTTTTTGAATATTTTTTCAACCCAGAAGACAAAATAATAAAAGCAGATTCATTGGTAGAACTCCAAACGTAACGAAAGACAAAAAAGAAGAGAAAGCAGCGTCAATAAATAGTGTCGAAAAGACATTAATATAAGTTGTACTATATTATATCATACAAAATTACACTTAATTATGTTTCCCCAAGGTAAACTATTATATAAGTACTTCATAAAAATACTTTATTTCCATGGGCACTGCGTTATCCTTTGGTGGCAATGAGCTTCACGTCAGTCGTTTCCACTGCATCCTGTTCTGGGCTTTCGTCATGGCAGTACATAGTCTGGTTGTTGGTCCATGCCGTGATGTCATCAGCTTATGTCTTCACTGGTCTACTACGCTTATTGTGCCCCTCGACCGTGTCAAACACTGCTCTCTTGATAGGGTGATTCTCGGTCATGCAGCAGATGTGCTACAGAAGGCCAATCTTTCTTGATATGATGCTCTGTTTCAGATGTTCGTCTGCAGGCATCTGACCATGAACAGCGTCATTTTTGATGAGGTCGAACCATCTGAGTTCAGGAGACGTCAATAGCAGCGACGTTTAAAAGCCTCTTAGTCTGTGCCAGTCTTCTGCTGCAGGAGTGCATGTTTCGCATGCATAGAGATGGATGCTGTATACGTAGAATCAATGAAAATATGGGGGAAGCCCTCGCAATTTTCGTGAAAAGAAAGGGGTTTTCTTCTGAAGGTGAAGGAGATTTTAAGAGTGATTTGTCCCGAGGAATATATAATAAAAATTAGGAAAATATATTTTTCCTTGACTGCCAATTTTCTATGGACTGCTTAAACTTGCAAAACAATACAAATTGTGCCTTTTCTAAATTAACACTTGTAAGGTTTAACAGAATTTAATGGGCAGTCCCGATCCCTTTAAGATACGAGGCAATCCAATCCTTCAATGACAAATGTCTGCGCTAGATTTTTAAGCTTAGTGTAGAATCACACCAAACCCAATTACTTCAAACTACGATACTATATCATACAATGCTAAATAGTTTTTTTTCAAAGGTATCCAAGTACACCTTACTACTGAAAGGCAAATTATCATATATGATGTAGAGGTTTTGCTAACTGCCTCGTGTTCATAATCCTCTTCTATTCTGTAATATTTTCAAAAGAACACCAAATAGATGATCTTTCTTTCTGCACGGTTGCCCTTCTTTGGTGATCATTTTTTTTAAATTAAATTCTTTCTCATTTTTGGACATTCGTATCACAGGGACGCGAACAGTAGACGCCAATCCATGAATGCTGATACTATCCCTACATTGGCACTAATATTTCCACTTAACCAAAGTTTTTAAATGAAAAGCCATCTTATTAGTTTCTCAATACCCGACTCATGTTGTGTTCTTTCTTTTTGTCCCTAAGATTTTAAACGAGCCGTAAATTCGCTAAGCTTCAGTAGTTGACAAAGCATTTGAACGAACGTAGAAAGAACTAGGAAAATCCTATTGTTTTACATATATATGACAGAGAGATATTTAGCTATTATAGCAGGTACAAAATAGAACCACACAATTTTAAACAACAAAGGACGCAGTACCAGTTTTTTTACACTGACTGCTATGTCTTAAAGCAAAACCTGTTTTCAACATCCAAGCCAGAAGATTAATTGCGTCATGAGTTAAATTGCACTTTCGCAAGATGTCGAAAATTACGAGGATAAAATCCAAGATCGAATAACCTTACTAATTTTCATATTGTAACCTTCGCAATAATATTTGTGAGCAAAAGGCCCCAAATCAGGCAGTCTGCTCAAACGAACTAGTAGTAGTAGTAGTAGTAGTAGTAGTAGCAGCAGCAGCAGCAGCAGCAGCAGTAATACTACTACTTCTAGTACGGGATAATACCTTAAAATATGACTGGAGAAATGAATCTATAAATATTAACATTTTTATTGAGAATTTGCATAAAAATGCCCTTTAAAATGAAGTTAACTCAATGATACCTAATTGACAATACCAGCAGAATCACTAACCTTGATATAAAACAACTACCAAGCAATCTAAAACCACTCTCCTATGGTATAAAGGGCGATAGTCTGTTGGCTTATTGCTATACAAAATAACACTTTAATGAACAAGCATGGCATGCGGTAAGATGTTAATTTGAATTAAGGTTTACCTTTTTGCAAATAAATTTAAAGGACAACTCCTACTACTCTGAAATAAAACCAAGAGTCGTTTCTGTAAATCATTAGATGAGCAAACCTACTCGTCTAAGCAGTGTAATGTATCTGTTTGATTAGATTATGGTCTAAGGTTCAGAGGAAATAGAGTCCAGTCAATTGTATCTCAAACGGAGAGGTTCTCCTGTTCATGTATATTTCCCACAAACTCCTTGAAAAACGAAGCATTTAAACAATCAGAAAAGTACAAGAATACCTAGATTCATCCGATGGCCAAGAATAGGAGCGTGCAGACTGTCATTGTTGGTCAAGCTGAAGAGTGTGATGTCAGTATCACCCATGATATGACAGGGCATGGTTGTCTATTATATCATTTGGTTGTAAAAAGTGTTATCAAACTGGAAGTGGACCACTAGCAAGGGGGAAGGATAATTAAATAACAGGGGGTACACGTCAGAGCTTTAAATATCTGGCCATAGATAAAAGCTACTAACAAATGTTTGGAAATTATCTCTTGTCGGCTATCCATCTCCTTTCGTTTGCAGCATTTTGGAAGTATATACTAAAAGACATCTCCCATCTTGCAAATGGAAATATTTCAAATATAAGGTTATGTTCTACAGAAAAAACTATACTAAATTATTTGCTTGCCTTAACCTCTTCATATTCATCTTGTTATGATACATGCATAATCAAGATCAAATAAAAATAGATATTGACAAAAAGGATTACGAAATTACTATACATCATTAATACAATATTTGAAATCAGAAACTTCTCGCCCTAATCTATATAAAAACTGGTCTTGAGCTATTGGAACACTATGAAAACCAATGTGGAGGGCAGATGGCAGCCAAATCTGTGGGCTACTTTTCGTTTTTCCTATTTAAATACTGCCACTGGAGGATTTGTTTCATATTTGTTGCAGATTTTCTCTCATGCTTCAAAGAAAGCAGGTATCAAAAAATGGTCGAGATATTTTAGAATCCTATTAAAAAGAATATCTGTATTTCTCCCAGGTACTAGTCTGAAACAAAAATAATGTTTTGATATTCAAATTGCCTGTTATGAGAAATTAGATCAATGTTTTTAAGCTTCAAACTAATGCATTGTTGGATTTTGTCAAGAGCTGCTTTTTAGCTTACCTGGAGATTTCATTTTGTTGAATTTTGTCTTAACGTTGATTCAAAATTGAAGTTTCACTTTAATGAAAGAATGTTGCGTTTTACCAATTAACATTTATACTCTGCAATGCCTTCGCAAAGTTGCTGGCACTGAAAAATACGTCAAGCCCAGAATAGATAATATTTTTAAGTCAGTGGACCATTAGACTCTTGCATTCCATAAAATTAAATGTGGACGTTGAGCATAACAACCAGACGACATTTATTTTGTAATTTTAGATTTCCAGTAAATGAAATGAAATAATTTGTTCTTCCAGGTTGTGACATTTAAGGGGTCTGTTACATTCAATAATATTCTTTTGAGACTAAAAATTAACTGTTTTTAAATATTAAAAGTTCATCATAACGACAGTGAAATAATTGAAAGAACTTTGTGGCTGCCCATTGTCAAAAATTCAGAACCTTTGTAGGATACCAACATTTTGGGGCAACAGCCCAGAATATTATTTCAAGTACACATATATAAATGTATAATAACGCGGGACTGCAGAGCATATTTCGATCAAATACTGGTATCAGCAAATAAGAGTACTGTTATTATATCTCTGAAAGACTGTTTAGCAAGACTGTTTAGCAAAGATCATTCTCCTGAAAAAGTAACAAATTTATTGTATTTTCCCAGTAAATAGAAATTAAACGTTGAAAGTATGTCTTCGTTATTAAGTCAGCATCAATATTTGAATATGCATTTGTAAATTGTAAAGTATTGCATGGAAATTCAACGATACATTTAGATGAGCGACAACATATTTGGATAAAAACACGCAACTGACTGAAAACTAATGTATTGCATTATCTAAAAAGGAATAGCTTTAACAAGAACCCTTTCCAAAAACTCCCCCGACTAAAGTCAACACCCCCTCCAAGTATGCCTAGATTTTGGTTTTCATAAACACAGACACTAAAACGTTGACATCATAAACTATTATAGGTTAAAACTAATTTATAGTATTATATCTGCAGTGTACCAGTTTTGGAAAAAACTGTACATTATCCAAAATTTAATCCAGGTGCCTCCCTCGAGTATCCAGGCACTTATATATAATTCAAGGGGGGGATTATGAAAAATGCGCCGGGAGTTTAATAGAAGAATTCCGTTGTATAACTTATTGAAAAATTACAGCGATTCTATGACTTTATTTTCAATCTAGACAGTTTTCTTTCTTATTTGTGAAAAGAGTCCTATGTTGACAACCAGCTGGTCGAAACGTGACAGCATTCACTGTATCTGTTAGAGTAGTTTGTGTATCTTGCTTTTCCCCTCCCCATTTCCTATTTTTATGTTTCATTTCTTATCCTCTTTTGTACAGTAATCTCGATCAAAATAGACTTAAATCAAATACATGATTGGTACAAGGTTTAATCGGAGACAAAAAAGCGAAATCT
This sequence comes from Morbakka virulenta, assembly GCA_003991215.1. NCBI lineage: Eukaryota > Metazoa > Cnidaria > Cubozoa > Carybdeida > Carukiidae > Morbakka > Morbakka virulenta. The sequence goes on from RDPX01000050.1 coordinate 134,712, forward strand.
TACCACCAACATTCTCACAAAGCTATATAAAAGTGTGTGTGCTACAGAGAGAGAGAGAGAGAGAGAGAGAGAGAGAGAGAGAGAGAGAGAGAGAGAGAGAGAGAGAGAGAGAGAGAGAGAGAGAGAGAGAAAGAGAGAGAGAAAAAAAGAGAAATAGAGAGTGAGACAGAGAGAGAGAGAGGGATACTGAGTGAGTCAGAGAGAGAAAGAAGGAGAGAGGGACAAAAAAAGGGAGAGA
>RDPX01000050.1:142884-197382 GCA_003991215.1 Morbakka virulenta
TAGTAGTAGTAGTAGTAGTAGTGGTTGTAGTAATAGTAGTAGTAGTAGTGGTAGTAGTAGTAGTGGTGGTAGTAGTAGTAGTAGTAGTAGTAGTAGTAGTAGTAGTAGTAGTAGTGGTGGTGGTGGTAGTAGTAGTAAAAGTTGTTGCTGTTCCTCTTACAGTTCTTCCTATTATCAACTTGTTTATATAGAGATTTTTTAGTACTTGAATTACTATGTGCTAATGCTGTCCAACTTAATCATTTCAAATGGTAAATTGTACTTTTAAAGTATTTCTGGAGCAGTCAGTAGGTTGAAACTAAATCTGGCAGTTGTTGCTAGCTATTTATCAGTGAACTGGTCAGTTTTATCACTGATAATTTCGTCTTTCTTAGTCACTTCTTTTTTTCAGATACTTGATCCTTTTAAACAATATTGTGAGACCAAATTTTTGTCCGGTAATGTTGAGCTGTGCAATTACCAGGGTCCAACATCCAGCATATTTTCCCCAAGCCACACAATTTTCTATGGCATATTTGTCTTCTCTCACGGCATAGATAAGGAATATTGTATTCTCAAGATATTCCCCTTCCATAGACAAGTTATTTGTCTAATATATATGGTGGAATGTTCAAGCCTTCCTTCCTGTGTTCCTTCATCGATATTCTGGGTCATCAAGGAGGACTGCTACTGTGGTGACGCACTCACTCGGCGAAGTCCTTCCTTGATTTTGTTGTGCGTTTAGCTTGTTAATGTCCACTCCAAGTAATTTTGCAATTTTTATCCACAGATCTCTGTATTAAGGTTTTTTTGTGAATAAGGCGCTTTCAATTCTACATACACCGGTAATATATTTCAGGTATTGAGTATTTACATAGCTTTATACATTTTATGCCCCGACAAATTCACGTATTTTCTCATTGCTATAGACATAGCTGTAATCTGCCTCATTCTCATTAGTAGCATTTGTTAAGGAATATGTTTTCTCTTCCATCCCCATTTCATCACACTTCCTATGCATTTCGTACCAGCATACCTCCAGTTTTTTCAATTGCTGCTCATTGGAATAACAGGCTTGTGTCCCACATGTGAATCTGGATTCGATACAGTTTTCCAATAATTTCCGTCAAGTGTGCATGTTGATTTTGCTACCAGTGAGTACTGTTGTTAGCTAATTGAATTTGGCCCATGCACGGTCAATACATTGATTAGTGAAGCATGCTGATTTATCACTGATGACTACTTGGTCCAGATGTACAAACTGCTAAACATTATAAAAAACTTCTTCCCCGATGTTCATCTATGATTCTTTCTTTGTATGTTCTGTATGATTAATCGAATAATACTTGAAACTTGAAGACTCTTGTCCTTCTTGTTTACATTCAGCACGTGCATAGTATTTTCTTTCCGTCAACGTTATTGATCATTATGATCATTGTAGGTATTGACCCCAATGCATCATTTCAAGTATTGCATTTAACTGTTTTTAAACTTCTTAGAAACAGCAATATAAATAAGTAGCAAAACTTTGTATTTTGGATTAAAGAGGGATGTCTTGAGACTAGAATTACATGCGTTGAAACACTGACATCAAAAGTAACTATGCAATCCAATGGGTTTTCTCCAGTCTATATGAGGAATAAAGGTAATAGTTTAATTAGGATACCATCTCTGGGAAGCATACAACATATCAAGACTAGTGTACGGCATGCAAAATTTACTGCATGAAAAAGATGTCAAAAAATTGGGATGTAAGTTGGTTTAGATGTCCAAGAAACATAGTCAAAGGGTATGGACGAACAAATTTGGAAAAGGGAGAATAAAAGGTTGTGTTGTCTAATGTTACTAAAGAAGGCATTCCAAAACCTATTCTGCTTGTTCTCATCTAAGCTCAACATTTCAAAACAAATCGCCCATGTACACCGTCTAGAAAAATTCCGGCTTTATTTAATATTTTTACATATCTGTTTGATGGCTGATTATTTAAGGCAGGGTTGATTAACTGTCCGAATTTCTTTTAAATTTTAGAATAACTCACAACCAACTTTTACATGGTGCAATACTGGTCGTCTGATACATCACGTTAGAGTTTTACTTCAAGTCAACCAAAAAGATTGTTAAAACAGTCAAGTTGCACGTTTGAACGCAAAGTCTTTGTTGCCAAGTGATTGGCGTGCTGGATCCAAAATTCGAAACACTGTGTGGGTGTAAGTTCCAATTTCACTGAAAACGACTTTGTGGCTTGACTTTCACTTACATTTAAATTAAAATTTACTTTCTACATATTAACTTAGAATAAGCACTCAAATGATGGGTATATTTCAAAAACTCACCATAGCAGGTTTGATTAGGACTAGGCCAAAGCCTACATTTGGAATTTCTTTGGGATTTTGAGATGCCATTTTTAAGTTTTATAATGCCAGTTTATCACGAGGTTTTGGTTACCTTACAAAATTAACTCCTTTAGAAAATTATTTGATTTCCATTATTTTTGTTAAATTCCACAATTTTGTTGTATACTTCCTTTTATGCAAATTGTTTTGAAAAAGCGCCACATATAATTATTGGTTTACATAAAAAATACGTTTCAGTGTTCGATGAAAACTTGAAATAGATACAATGCATTGACTCGATCTTGCTATTTCAAAATTCTATTGCATGCAATTTGCGTGGATAAAAGTTAAATATTTACCTTTCGGAGCTGACAGATCATGCGCAAGGTAAACTGGACTTTCAAACTTATATGTACAACTTGCTAAAACTTGCTTTTATACTTCCAGTAGTGTCTTTTTCCTATTGCCTTTTACGATTCTCCTTTTAATCCTTTGCCATTTTTACGCCACCCTTACAGTACCATTATATCACCTGTTGTTAGTCGGAGAACATTTGAGCTAGTCACAGTTATTGATTGTTTAAAAGTTTAAATACATTTTTCATTTAAACTAATTCATATGTAGTGAATATATGCTTTTATTAGCAATATCTTATCACAGCAAAGTCTACTATTAATGTTTCTCTTTTTTCTTTTTACTTTTGAATATTTATTATTTTTCATCGTGTTAACACATTTATTCGTTAATTGCATGTAAAAGAACTTCATGTAATATTGTACTTACAATTCAGTGGTAAATATCATCGTAGGATTGGGCTTTATTATACTATTTTGTGGTATTGAGCAGATGGTACCTCATAAAATACAGATTTTTTTAATGCCGGTTTTAAGACTCCTTGGTAGAGAAAGAATGGGAGTTGTGGAAGTACTTGTATTTATTTTTAAAACAGTGATATCAGTTTAGTCTGCGTCAGTTGTGGTTTTTGTGGACCTTTTGTTGGCTTTGTCTCCATTGATTTATTCTGTATAAGGCGCACATTACCTGTTATTACATGCGTTAACTTATTTTGACATAGTTTATGTTAGCACTATTAACATTTTGAATTCTAAGTTATAGCTATATTTACAACGTCAAGTAATTTTCGTAACACCTTGTTATGCATTGTGCGTCGGATACACTAACAGACCCCTTCATAGAACTTTTAATCACAACAAACCCGCCATTTAACCAAAGGATTAAAGGTGCGAGGTTTTCTAAATACTCTCATGACTGTTGACTATTGATTTGCGACTGTTGACAATAGAAGATGACGTGCCCACATCTAGATTTTCTTGTGAGGAAAATGGATCACAAAAAATAAATACCAGGTCCTCTGCTGGACTCGTATCTAAATTAGCTTGTAATTTAAATCTTTTTATTTTATTTTTAGTCTTATAGTAATGTTGTTCCTTTTAGTTGTGACTAGCATTTTGTGTATTGGCTGTAATGACCTTGCCTACAGAATTATTTCCTTGGGCTATAACAATGGTGTTTCCTTGACAGTAGGACAAAAACTCTGTTGAGCTTTTTTTTGCTTAAATCGTAAATCCTGAGTCATAGATAAAGACATCACTATTATCCTAAAAAATATTTGGCATTTTGAGGGCTCTATTCTTTTTCTGTTGACTTTTCATTGTTCTTTTTTCAGTAAGTCCTCACATGTACACCTATACAATTTTGCCCTATTCAATGTACTTCTTCTTCTTCTTCATTCGGTCTTTTCCAACGTTACGTCGGGTCGGCCGCTCGACATATCCTTCTCCATTCGCCGCACTCGTCCCACATTCTGGATCTCACTCCAACTTCCATCATATCCCTTTCCACTGCATCTTTCCACCGTAACCTCTGCCTGCCTCTACTTCTCCTTCCTTCCACCTTCGCCAGATATACTTTCAATGTACTCTTAACCGTTATCTACCTTACGTTTGGTCTTTTTCCAATGTTCTATTTTTAACTCGATCGACAGGTTTCACCAGTCTAATCGTTTGGATTATTTTTGTTTCCATTGGCTGCTGCAGGTTACCCCAGTAACCTCAGTCAAAGTCCCAGTTTCAAAGTAATATATCAAAATTAGTGTTATACTAGCAGACGTACCCGGCGTTGCTCGGGTAAAAAGGGCGATTTAGTAGGCTAAAAAGGCCCTATTAAGAGAATTAAGAGAAAGGTATTGCTCGATTAGAAATGTGATGATAGATCATTTCAGTTCAAACAACTGCAACTACCTAACACACTTGGGGTGTGGTAGAGAAATTACAGGTAATTTAAAAAGAAGATTAAACAAAAAAAAAAAGGTCTTCCTCGGGGGGAATCGAACTCCGGTCTCCCTCCTGACAGGCGGGGATGCTCACCACTATACTACCGAGGACCTGTACAGTTAAGGCGATTACTTTATAGTAAATAAACTTTCTTAATTTCAAAAACAGTTTTAGTATTGTTCTATTTTTGTTTTGGAATTTATCTATTAAAAATAATCTTGAAATTTTTTATATTTTTAATTTTATTCAAATTTTTGTCTGGAGGCCTCCTTTACCTTGGAAATGGGATTGGCCACCCCCTAACGCCCCATTATATACCCGAATAGGGTTGGGTGATCTCCGAGGTCAGCCTTTCATATCTCAGATCCTCCCCCGAATAAAGATAGACTCCACACTTCAGCTTCCTACGTTCAGTAGTTTTCTCATAAATTTACTTCAAACAAACAAACAAACATACTCCCTTTTATATTTATAGATAAATTTGCGTTGTAACATTTTGGATGTATTTTGTCACAAAACAATAAAAAACGTTTTATTTTTCTTTTATATACATGACATTTCCCTAGCAAGACTTGATTTTCTTCAATTGTACATTCTCAGTAGGCATTGCCCTCTCGCTCTCCACCAGTATTAATCTGTCCTTCAAATTATCATACAACAGACATATTTACTACACCTTTCTTCCGCACATATTTCTTTATTTCATTTTATCTCTATCTTAACTGTATATATGCCCTAGGCGTTTTCTTTTTCATCATCTTTCTTTATTTTTTCTTATTTTTAATTCATCTCCAGCTATCATTCCAACATCCATTTAATATTTCTGATTTTAATGTATTGTTTTCCTTCTACCGTTGACCTAGTTCTTGTTTTTATTTTCTGGTGCCTGTATTCTGTCTGTATTTATTTTGTAGCCGGTTATTTTTGCTATCCACTTGGGATGGATCACGCCACATTCCTTCATTTTTTGCAGAAATAAATCAAAGAAATCAAGAAATCAGCAGGTGAGATGATTCTTATGTCATTTTTCTTGACCGTTTTTTTTTCGAAATGTATCTTATTCTGACATTTCATGCTGTTTCTTTAACTTTCAGCAGATGCTCAAAAACTTTTACATCCCTGTAACCCACACATCCCATTGTATTATTCTCTGTTATCTGGATAACAGAGGACTTTTTCAGTCTTCAAGTGTTATTGCTCTTCCTATATCATTTATGATCTCAGGCAACTGATCTACTAGAGCTTTTCCAACAAATTTGATAATTTCTATACATCCTTTTGGTTATAACAGCTTTGTGTTTGCTTATATTCAGAATTTTTATGTACTTCTCTTCCATAGCTCTGTTTTAGGTGGTTCAAATACAAAATCTGCTCCAATTTTTTCTTAAGCTTTCTTAAGCTTTCTGGGGCTCCTTTTTAGCCTCATATTCTGCTAGAATTCTTTTTTTATCTAAAGCTGTTTTTTTTGTCGTCACTTTTTTTTCACGTTCCAGTCAATGCTGTATAGTTAGTTCCTATTTTGGTCTTGCTCTTTTTGTTTTGACCAACTTTCTAGAGAAGGAGTAAAATGTTCTTCATTGAAGAGAAAATATTATTGTGTTTGACAACCAGTGAAAGCTAGAATTTGCCTACTTTGAGTTCGAGTAATGATATAACAGGTTAGCTGCCGAAAGAGGAATCGCTTTCTCGAATGCAATATTAGCAAATCAGCTTACTGTGTCACAAAGATTTATTAGATATTGAATTTATCAAAGTTTTTTATTTCACAAGTTTCTTCCAAAAACTTCCTTAAGAGTCGTTCTCGCTGTCATTGATGGATATGATGTGTCCAGCATGGGGAGTTCTTGTATTATCTTTCAAGTTCTTGCCCAAGCTCTTTAAAGTATTTCAAATATTTCCCTTGTTAATTCTGTCACAAAAAAAATTATTCTCTATATGTTCTTAATTTAAATAACACTTCAACCATCCGTATTTGCAATCCTGCTTATTTCTTAACCTTTTGACCCTAACCCAAAACTCTAAAAATGACACTCTACCGATATTCAAGATTAGCTGTGTACAACAAGTACACTAAACTGACCCAGGATTTAGTTTTTGACATTTTTTCGAAATTCTGGTCGTTCATAATAGTGTTGTATTTAAAGTTTAAAAAACAAACTTGATTAAATTTTTTTTGTCCTTCCTTCTAACATCTTGCTCATTGGGGATTATGCTAAAATGTTTACTGGTGCTATTTCTATGTCCATCATTGATTATATGTTATTTCATTGTTAGTCTCAAATAATACGATAAACTCATGTACTGCTACTGTTAATGAATGACTAATCCTAATTTTTTATGATAAAAATATCCTCGCATTTCAGGTTCTCTCATGAACTTTTTCGTACGATACTGAATTCCTGTTTCGATTTCTGGCATGTCTCCATCATAAGGTTTTATCTTTCAACAAGGTCCACTAACAATGTCTCTGGTATTCTTATTATAACTGAAATAGCCAAGCCTCGTATGCTCCAAACATTTCTTGTTAAATTATGTATTTTGAACAAAAAAATGGGCTGATAGCCAGGCGTAGAAAAAAGTCAGTTTCATACAGAACTGTCAATGGATTCATTTGACATTGATACCCTTACTTGTTACCATGTCTTAGAACGTTTAATGATGCTCGGTTGCAATGTTATAAATAAAATGTTATTTATTTATTTATTTATTTACTTATTTATTTATTTATTTATTTACTTATTTATTTATTTATTTGTGTTGTTTATTCTTTCAGACAGTCCAAAACCAGAGTTCATTAGACACAGTAATCATTCTAATTAACCGTTCTAAATATCTCAAACTAGTGATCAATTATAATCATTGAAAATAACCACTTTCTTAATAAGATCAAGTACCTTATAGCTGGATATTTTCTTACATTATATAAAACATAATTTCTTCCAATTCAAAATACGTTGAGCTCAATAAAACTACGCCAATGATCACACATGGGAAAGTTTCTCTCTCCCTTTTAATGAATCTAATGCTGGGGAGAATTCTCGGATCAGTTGATCAGTATCTCTTTCCAGCCCATTAAGGTGAACCCATGTGCTCTCACCCCGTGAATGAAAATATTTTTACTGGTGAACATTTAAATATCTAAATACCTAAATAACTAATTGCCTGAATACGGCAGCTGATTATTTAGGTACAATGAGTTGAAATGTTTCTTTCCTTACACAAGCTAGTCTTCCTAGTGCTTAAAATAGCGTTTTACTGCTAGAAAACTTAAACAAGCTGTTTTTCTTCAATAAATTGGAGATAAGGTAGTATAGTTTAAATTTGCATAGAAAAGATGTTCAATACACAACAATGATGTTTCTACGGGAGGTGAGGTGTGTTCAAATTTTCTCTCTCTTAGGCTGGAAGTTAATAACAACACTCACTGAGCAACTGCTGTTTTCAATGTACCATCTTTTTGTTATTCAAGGCTACTATAAGCCATCTCTCAATCGCTATTCTATTTAATAACATATGAATATGAATAAGGAAACAGTTTTTGGTGAAAACAGTTGGTGAAATAATTAACTGTCGATAATATAAAAGTTTTTCAGCGATATTTGGCTCTAAAAATTTATGCTTGTAAACAAGTTCAAATATTGGAACCACATTTAGTTGCTTGCTGTGAAAAAGATCACAAGTGAAGCCACAGATCTGAGATGCGCTCAGACTGACTTGAATATTTTCACCAGCTGTTCATCTGTAATGAATACGGTATTTTAGAATGGCAGCAACCAAAACCTCAGCTTAATAGTATTTTTATGTCTCTTAGAGAACTAGCTACCCAACGCCGCTAGCAAAATATCTGTTACCATGAAATTAAGTAAAACATGTCAGCACTCATGGTAATCTGGCAGTCGCTGACCTACAAGAATACGTTGTTTTTCTTAAAGAGTTTAATTCCATTTTTGGAATTAAACTAACCATCGCGTACATTACTTGACAAGAAGGCTTGGATTAGCCTAACTTAAATACTAATCTAACCTAACCTAAACCAACCTGACGGAAAAAAAACTTTGAAAAAATAAAATACACGATGGTTTAAATACAATATTACAATTTTTCCCTGATGTTCAGACATCGGGGGAAAATTGTTTCTTTTGTGTAACTGCACTAATTAAGATATATTGTGTACATCCCTATGTTGTTGATAATTTTTTTCAGAACTCTTGTTCATCTCCATTTTGGAAGATTATCAAATTTCCTAGTGTCTTAATTCTATCCCCTCTATGCTCTTTTCTTTTGGTAGAATACTACTTTTCAAACCTGAATTTTCTACAAAAGATTATACAAGATTGCAGTGACAAAAACCAGTTCCGTAGAAAATGCTTTTGTCCACATATATGAAATGGATAATGAAAATGATTCCCAAACAGACTGGACACAGGGAACAAAATAATTTGTGTTGATTTGACAATAGAAATACAGCGTTGATCAAAGCCTAAACGCAGGTGCGTCTTTGCTACATTCCGATAAAAATTGACCAAATGGAATTAATTGCTTTTAAATTTTGCAATTTTTTGTCAAAATTGTCAAAAAATTGTTTTAAAAACCACTCGGACATGTGTCTCATAGACGTAAGGACTGTACTCGATATTTACATTTATGGGACTTCTGCAAATAACGGTTTGACTTTTATGTACTGCAAGAAATGATTTTCTTTTGGTAATAATCTTCTTAAGCTGTCACACTATGATCCAAAAAGCGATTTTCCCTTTTTGTTAAAAACATGTATTTGAGTTTAACAATAGTTTAGTGAAATTCATAGATTTTATTTTTGGTTAAGTGGCAGTTTAGTAGTAATCACAAAAACGTTCATTTTCCGAGGTATTTTATTTTCGAGTAGCGGTCGTCTGTTTTATTTGTTCTATATTATTAAGGAAAGACTTTCACATCATACTAATTTTTCTCCGCAGTGTATTCATCAGAAAGCAGCAAAAATACTTTCTTGCACTATTTACCAATACCAAACGGTTTAAATTATTTCCCGACGACCCAGAACACCAGATCGATTGTATATATGACTTGCAAGCCAAAAAAATCCTAAAAACGTGCTGAACATTTGTGCATTAGTATCACAAATTAGATTCTTTAGTTCACTGGTACTGTTCTGCTGATAGCATTGGAATTTTGAAAAATTTTGCACTATTACAAACAAAGATTTATTGATTCCCTTTATGTCACTTTTGAAATCCTCAGTCCCATCGATACGACCTGGGCATCAAGTGTTTATAACCTTTTTTATCTTCATAAAGTTTGCGAACGTCTTTTGGCTTCAAAAAATCAGACATAATGCAAACCGGGCCTTTTATTGATGATACTCTTAGTAAACAGTGGCCCCATTTTTGTCTTTCACAAATTTTTTTCATTTCAAGACCATCTGTCCTGTATGGCTGATCGAGTATTCAATTTTTGGCTGACCCCTAAAATTGAATACCCGATCAAGGAGAGACAAGAGCGCTACACTTGATCTAAGCCAAAAGGACGAGAAGCGACATTTTGGAAACTATACGTGAATATCTCTATCTCTGACCCCCTCCCCCTCTCTCTCCCTCATATATATATATATATATATATATATATATATATATACTGTTTACTAAGATTTACTAATAGTTACTGTCTACTAAGAGTACCATGAAATGACACTGCTGTCAGTAGCATGAAAGGACTGTTAGATAGTACTAAACTAAATACGTGTTGTGATGTTTAAATAGTTGGTCTCTTTTACTCGAGGATTTACGAAGTCTTAATTTGTCAAAATATGCACACACGAGGGGCACATTAGCTGATTCCAGGTCTTTACTCGGGTACGTCAAGGTATATCTTCGCCTTAGTTTTACCTCATATTGCTATTGATTTTAAAATTTAAAATATTAATGTTCAACTAGACAGTATACCACAAAATACCTGCCACTCCTGGTGAAATTATGGATCTTAGCATAGAATCCAAAAATAGGTGAAAAAGTCATCGTTTCAGAACAGCTGAATGTAGGCAAAAAGTTTAAGGTCTGCCTAAAAGGTCAATTATATCCATTTTTAAGAACTTTTCTTCGCTGGTCAAGTATCACATGAACAGCTGTAATGCCCAAGACAATGGTAGGAGGACAAAATACAGCGACTAATAAGGGTTGCGCTTCTTTTGTATTCTTCAGTTGAATCCGAAATTGAAATGTACTAATATTTTGAAAACCATTTACCAAGTTACAGATTACTACGTTTTGTTCACGTTTAAAAAATAGCTAAGTTCAGAAGTTACAGTGAACTTTAATAGAGAAATAAAAGTAGCGTGTGAAGGATAAAATTACTTGTTGCAGAAAAGTTAACCCCAAGTCAAAATAACATGAGGACACATTTCTACTCCACATATTAAAATAAGTGGTTTGTAGTTGCCTTTCCGGACAGCTAAGAATTGTTTACAAAAATTTTCAAACTTAAATGTCATTATTAATATCATGGAATATATCTATGTAATAAAGAGATTCAGTCAAAAACGCATAGTTTTATCAATACTTGGAGCAAAAGAATATCAACCAGTGTAGAAATACAAATGTATAAATGTATAAATAAATGTATAAATGTATAAATGTATAAATGTATAAATGTATAAATGTATAAATGTATAAATGTATAAATGTATAAATGTATAAATGTATAAATGTATAAATGTATAAATGTATAAATGTATAAATGTATAAATGTATAAATGTATAAATGTTATACATTTATACATTTATACATTTATACATATATACATTTATTTCGACACACAAGAAACTAAAAGTTCTCTATGCCTCTTGATGTAGAACTAAATAAAAAAGTAAATACTTTGTAGATATTTACTTGTATATGTAGTTTTTATATCTCCCCTGATTCCATTTCCTAAGAATGTGTTGGACAGTTTGCACATAACCACAGACACAGTTTGGGTTCTTTTCAAGACGGATAAGATGGCATATTTGCATAGCATGTACAAGCAACTATCTGCTGTTATTAGTCATCAACAGTGGAAACATCAGTACGATCTCCAAAACAGATGACGTCTTTCATATTTGACTATTCCATTTTTTTACATTATTCACAAATTCAGTATCACCAGCACCACTAATAAAATTATTAGTCCAATTTTTATTGTTTACGTTTCCTTTGAAGATAATATACATATTAGCCAATCAAGTCTCACCCAGAGGCCTCAAACAGAAGATGGTGTTGATTAACTTGGCAGAAAAAAAAATCATTTGCAAAGCTTCAATAACCACCCACAATTAATATGGATAGCATTTTCACAAAGATCTGACAACAAAATTTTCTCCTCATTTACTTCAAATTGTTTTCAAATCACAGCCAACTTAGCTTTGCTGTACCAATCAAGAGACATGGAGGACAACAAAGTGCATCAGGAAACTTCAGGCCTTCATAAACAAGCTAAAGAAATCCTGCAGGTTCATTGTCCTGACACCACCAGTAACATAGACATGTGGCACATTACTAACTAATAATATAAAATTATAAAAAAGCATTATTTGCTTAGTCCAAAATCTATTGTGAAGAGAATTCACTTTCTTAGAACTGACAGTGTTTGTGGCTTCATTCCGCTTTGAATGTCATTGGACTGAAAATTTATCTGTTTAAATCTGAAGACCAGGTGCGAAAATGTGGGTTCCTGCATAAACACAGTAAGAAACTAAATTCTATAGAAAAAGAGAGAAGTTTAATGCATAACCTTGCTTTTTTTTTATATATATATATAGATATATATGACAATTTTTGCTTGCTATAGTAGTGTCCATTCGCTCGACGTCTTGAAATGCTACCAGTTTACTACAAAAAACCTGTATTAAACCACTGCTACTGCCAAGCTACCTATCGCAGTTATTCTGTTTGTCGAGGCAAGTTCTCTGTTGAGAATTGGTCTCAGACTTCTTAATATTTTCTTTCGGACTTTAACTTACATTTGATAATAAACCATTCCTTCCCTATCTCCTAGTCCAAAGATATATGTGTGCTTGTTCTTGATCCAGCTTCTTCATATCGTTTCTCTTCAGGCCTGAATGCTAAGTGGAGTATTATTGATGTGGTTCACAAGCTACGCAGTGAACTTTTCGATTAATATTTTTGAAGGAGTTCCCTGCTTCATGAGAATCAGAATATAGTTGTGTTTGAAAGACATTCCTGTTTTTGAGGTGAGATTAATGGTCATATTTTCTCTACAAAATCAGAGTCTGTGCAGGGTTTGAAATAATGTGAGGAATTCTTTAAGGTATTTATGACACATAAATTTCAATTTTCGGCGATGAGCAACAGATTCGTTAAAATATACTATATAATGTTTATTTACTACCATAAGGTAGAAAGTTATGAATATGAATAACATGAAAATAAAATTTAAGAAGCAACTTTAAGTGCCTTTATGTTTCTGCAAAAATGATTAATCAACGCGCATTCTTCAGCCTGCTCTTTATTATATTAACTATTAATATGTGTACATATAATATAACATAGATTTAACATAATATTTTTATCATAGGTACGGAAATATAATTCTATATCCTTTTAGCAAGTGGTAGTAATAGTAATTGTAACAGTAGCAGTAACAGTAATAGTAGTAATAGTAACAGTAGTAGTAACAGTAATAGTAGTAACAGTAACAATAGTAACAGTAATAGTAGTAATAGTAATAGTAGTAATAGTAGTAGTAATAGTAGTAGTAGTAAACGTGCTGCTGCTACCACCACCACCACTACTACTACTACTACTATTACTACTATTACTACTACTACTATTACTACTATTACTACTACTAATATTACTACTGTTACTACTACTACTATTACTACTACTACTATTACTACTACTAGTATTACTACTACTACTACTATTACTACTACTACTACTACTACTACTATTATTATTACTACTACTACTACTACTACTACTACTAACTGTTGCGTCTGTTTATCAAACGATTTACTTTGGATAAAATACTGAGACTGCATTTAAACAAACAAAAATTCTTCAGCTTCTATAGTGATTCAGCTAAATAATAGAAATCCTTAATTGAAGAATGAAAAGGCTCGAGTAAAGAAATAAGGAGTAGCTGATATTCTATTGCTAAACTATGATATTTAAAAGGCTTTATGACAATGTTCTAATGGATTCGCCCCTTACAAGAAGATACCACTAGATAAGCCTTTTGTTAATACGCCTGGATGTGATATCTGGTAAATTGAACTTTTCCAACTCCAAAATATATGAATGTATTATATATATTACGAGGAGCCGTGGCTTAATGGTTAGTGTAACTGCACCGTAACCAAGAATTCTAGGTTCGATTCCTCAAGCGGGAATTTCGCAAATTCCCAAAAGTCATTGCTTGGCATCAGGGAGGGCACCCGGTCAAGAAATTCCTCACTGCCAAATTCCTGTGAAGGGCACCGTCTGAGCCCCAGTTACCGGGAAGAAATGACATTAAAACCATAAAAAAATTATAAATATTTATTTATTTATTTATTTATAAACAGTTCCAAAATTAAATTTACCAATTTTCCTCCTTAACATACACAATAGGTGTAAGTATTTATATGAACCAATTTCTGGCTTTTGACTCCTGAAACAAATAGCCATCTGATGCTGGATTTTGTTAGTGAAATAGATTTAATAAGGGTCCTACTGGGAGAGCCAGCGACGAATATGTCAATAAAGAGTTTAACTTTATATTGAATCTGAGTGCTCTTAAGCTTAAAATTGTATCTTTTTCAGCTCCAGTCACATCTATATCTCCGAAGATGTTTAGGGATTAAATAAACAGCTTCTTCCGTAGTTATAAACTTGGAAGAGAAATGGAATACAATCTTCACACAGCAAAAAAGAAGAAAGGACAGTGCTACTTAAAAAGAAGTAAACCTTTAAATCAATGGCAACCATGAAAATTAATGTTATTGAACAATTTTTAGTTTATCTAAAACTTTTTCTCTTATAAAGCCTTCCTTTAAAGTTTCAACTACTTAAAATATGGCAAAAGTAACAAAACCAATCTATTAAGTTAGAAACAAGCCAGAGCAACCAAGCAAGAAATAAAGGTGCGTTTATTGCTCTTCAGGAAAAATGCCGAATAACGAAGAGCATGTTTGAAGGAGAGTGATAAAATGGGGCTTCCTAGACTCAAGAGCCAAAATTACGGAAGAAGTGAATTTAAAAGAAAATAATGAGCAAGATTAAACGTTTTCTAGCAGGAGTCGGAAAACTATCCCTGGCAACAAAGAGAGGGCGAAAGGAAAAGAAGAAGAGACAGAAGAAGGAACTGGAATGATTTAGATGACAGTTACGATGCTGTAATAGATGTTGATAATTGCAAGACAATGGAAAAATTGCATGGGAAATATAAAACAAACTTCTGCTTTATTTCCATCTAACGGCCAAACGCAATTAAGTCAGCCCCACCAATGATGAAACTGATTGTTTTTTGAATAATAGATAACAGAAATTAAAGAATGGACCATGGACCAGTCTTCAAAGCTCCAACACATATTTCTAAAATAATTGCCTGCATTTCATGGTTTACAGTATGCAGTTTTTACTCAGCTAACGCCATGATGTTCATCCAAACTAGCATGAATTACAAAAACCACAAAGAACTCAAATTTCTCCTACCGATTTTGTTTTTGTGTTTCTGAAAGTTTTGCTACACAAGCATATATTCTAACCTGAGATGCCAGCTAAATGTCGATAACATGCTTCATAATCCATGTATTGGAAATAAAATACATATTCTTTGAGTGATATAATGGCTGTGCAAAACAATGATTATTTCGAAAATGAGCGAATTAAAGGTAGGCCAGCTATAGAAGGCTGCAATGTCGAAACTCTACTAGCCCAGCTACCACTTGAGGTTTTTAGTTGTAATAAAAATTTCAAGTTTCTTTAAGACAGTGAAATCATTAAGTTTATGCACAGTTCCTTATTTTCTACGCCAAGTATTAGAGATAGGGGAAAACTGGAAGCGATTAGTGTCTGCAAAGAGTTTTTTCAGAAAATAAAATGAGGTTATCTATCTATTGTTTGATCAGTAAAGAACTATCGCAGTAGGCATGATGGAAATAAACCAAAGGGGTGTTTTGCTAAGAAAACAACTATCCAACTTAAAAGATATTCTTTACTAAGGGAATAAAAAAAACATAAGATCAAAAATTAGCACAAGACTCTTCCGGCATTATTCTAAGGCTGAAAAAAGATAACTGTATAAAATACCAAAAGAGCTAAATCCTTAGTAAACGAGCTTAGCTCGTATGATTTAGTCTTTCCATTGTCAATTAGAATAACTTCTTGAGATTATCTTAAAAAAGGCTGCCATTTTTAAATCAAGTAGTGTATCAAAAAATTGACAATACTATCATCTACATGTAAAATTGATCAGAATATTGAAAATATTTGTGTTAAAAGTCACTCTAATGATTTCAACAATACCACTATCAGTGTATTAACTTAAATTTTCGAACTCTATCCGAGTACTGCCATAGAATGAGGTCCAGAATGAAACCTGATCTAATATAACAATAAATGGGATGGGAATGAACTGCCCTCGACTTCCTCTTCCTAAATTAAGAAAGGATCTACTTATTAGTATACTAATATAGTGTTGCTAAAACTTTTCAAAAAAGATTTTCGGGGGATGCTGTACCGAAATAATATGCCTGAATAACGTCTTCGACCAATTTCAAAGGAAACGTCTTCATGTCGATCTTCGATAACAGCGTCTTTTATCACGTCACTTTCACTGTCATTAAAAGGAACTTGTTGGATACGAGAAACTAATGCTACCAATCAAAAGGATGGACTGATATCCACTTATACTTTTAGGAAATAATGGAATATCAAGATAAATGAACTGCGTTAGGAAACTTGGTGTGAATATTGGGATGACTGGTGTTCTTGGGTGGTAGGGATAGAGTCTGTCACAATTCGTTTTCTGGAATGCTAAACATCCTAAACAGAGTTGTCTAGTGTAGTTATTCATAATATGCCAATAAAATCCTGTCTTGAACAATTCATACAACTTATCGGTGTAAAAATGTACTATGTTACAAGACTCTGTTACAACCAAGTTTCTCAATAACAAATAATGAAAAAAACTATCTGCCTATTGAACACCTTTGTCTATTCTAAATTGATGCTGGTCCCGTTTCAAACAACTCGTTTTAATGTTTTGTCTGTTGTGAGCTCCATGCCTAGTGCGGAAAATGACTGGATCATAAACTTGTTCCCCTTTCAACTGACTTTTCTGTTATCTGTAAACTAGTACAATCTATTTTTAACAGGGAAATCAGGTTGCCTCTCTTCTGGAGATGTATTCCCTGATTTAATATGATTTTTTTCTCGAAGTGTAGTCAACCGAATAATTGTTACTTCGAATGTGATTCAACTGGCGAATTTACCAGGCCAATATTTTTTCTTGCACAGATGTGTCAGTCGATTGTGCTCGAAACGGAAGTGAAAACGATTACCACTATATCTAACTGGGTGTAATTCATTATCTCCACTTGCTAAAATAAAATTTCGCCGACGGCATAATTACTAGCGTCGACTTTAATTATGAATTTCTGCTGTAACTTTGGAAACCTTTGCATTGGACCAGAAAAAGGTCTTTTTTGCCTTTGGCGAAGGAAAGTGACATAGGTTTGCCTAAAAAGAGGGTACCGTGTCATTTCTGAGACCTTTCTTTTCTCAGACTATTAAAACTTTGAGATGACACCAGCTGGGGGAGCTTTTGGTCGAATACCAGGAATTGGACAACTGAAAACTAAGAAAATCCACCTTAGTGGTGGCAAAAATGGTTTGCCAAAAATTATGATATCTTCTTTATTTGCTAAGATACGGTGAGCTGGAAATCTTCACACATTAATGTTTCTAGTGCGTAGAGTTGAATTCATATTTGCACCGCAGAACTGCAAATGTGGTTTTGCATTCTACAATAGTCCTAACGTATACTGTAGTGATCTAAAGATTGCACGAACACTACAAATTTCGAAGCGGCAAAACATGTTAAGTCAAAACTTCACCACCACCGCCCCTTCCTTAACTTTCTCAATCAATTAGGGACATCTAAAAACCAGAGGTCTTCTCAAAGGCTAGATTTCGAATTCGATTATAAACCACAATCCAGATCAGTGTTATCACCGTCAATACTTTAACACCGTTTTGAATAAGATTTAAACTAATACCCAATTAAAACAGAAAAGAAATAGGCTGTGTCCTGCAGTATTGATCAACTATTCTGTTAAGAGATCGGATGGGTTACAAATGCAAGGAGATATAGTTATTGAGGGTACAACGTAAGACTTTCAATTAATTATTTTTTTGATAGGGAAAAACAGATTGTAGTATTAGTGTGATCTCATCTCATCCGGTAACAGAAACAAATATACAAATATGGAAATAATAAACGTGGTCACGCTACAAGACGTGGCCAGTCTCTAATAAATCTGCACGGATTTATTAAAGAGGTTTTTACCATCTAAGAACTATTATGTTTCTTCTTAATTGTTCAAGTCCACGACTAAAGACTAGTAACAAATATAGCTTCTCGAAAAAAATTTCCCCGGCAGTTTAACGCAGTTTCCCGTGAAAGCAAAAGATTAAGTTGAATGAAACTGGGGCCTCTGCCTGAAAATAAACTTTGCCCTTTAGAATAGCTTGTAATGCGACAATTGGTAATTATGTCACACCTTCAAAAAAAAATGTTCTTGCTCAAAACATTAACTGTTTTCACTATCTCTACAACCGTGGTCATAACAAGTTAATCATCTTTTAAATTATGGAATAATTGAGTTTTAGTGTTTCTTGTATAGTACAATGAAAGGTGTAACATTATTCAAGGTTTGGGCCAGGGAAGAGCGGTGGAGGTACGATTGGGGGAGAAAAAAAGGGAGAAAGGGAGTGCTTAATGGAAGGGGCGCTTAATCGAAGGTGGACCCTTCATCGAAAAAATACGGTAGTTTGAAAGCTATTTGCAAATAAAACATCCGCATACTTTACTAATACCACTAAAATTAGAAGATAAAAAAAATCCCAATTTGTATATAATAACAGTCAAATGAAATGATTTTTCTAATGGTGTTGAATTTCATATTGAAATATAGAAAACTATGTTATCTTTTAAAGCAAGTTTTAAACCAATAAAATGTGCCACATTGACAGGTTTTTATTTTTTGCTTGTGGCATATGTAAAAGAGAGGTAGTTAAGTTGCAATCAACAAAATGTCACCGTATCTTGATAGTTGAATGCACTAAGTGCAAGAAATAGGGCCTAACAACTCCATCAAATGAGACATTGTTTGTGGAGAGTAAAATGTCTTGCACGATATGGCAAGCACATTATAAAAAATGTATTGTATCGGCATTTAAAATGCAAGTCTATGAATAAAATTAAATGATCCCAAGTAATGAGCTATTGATATTATAAGCGTCAGGAAACCAATAGTCCCTCGAAACTGATCACCTTTTTTTTGTGTCATCTAGTTGATCCGATTCAAGATTCAAAGGACCTTAATTACTTTGACTCGAAACACTGGTAAACAAGGATTTGAAAAAGTTATTAATAGCATGGTGGTAGGCACTGAAGACAAAATATATAGGATTTCATTGAGAAGTAACATATTTTGAAAAGGCTCTACCAACATTATTTCTATTATTATGTTAATTTTCTCCTACTGCAGAAACTAGTCGATACCCACACCGAACCATCTGGTAAAGTGAAGAAGTGAGAATCAAAATAATTGAACCTATTACAAGATGGCAAACAAAAAGATGCATCAATACAGAGTAAATTCATCAATGCAGAGGTATTGGCTGAGAAGCTTAAAGCCGTCCAATCAAGGTCAATCAAGCAATTCCTCACTGGCGAAACAAAGTCCCTCTGAAGGGCACCGTCTGAGCCTTAATTACCGAGCAAGATTGAACCCTCCAAAATAATAATAATAAAATAATAATAATAATAATAATAATAATAATAGTAGTAGTAGTAGTAGTAGTAGTAGTAGTAGTAGTAGTAGTAGTAGTAGTAATAATAATAATAGGATATTCATTGGGAGCAATACAAAGCTCATGACCTAGAACATACGTAATGGTGATACAATCATCAGCCAGAAAAAGTATCACAAAACCAACAAACGAGAATTTTATGGGATATCAAGATACAAACGGACGAGTTTCCTGATCACTGGAGACCAGATATTGTAGTTTTTGAGAGAGAGAAAATACATCTTGCAAGAATGTGGACGTTGAGTGTTCTTTTGATACTCGATTTGTTGAGAAAGAGAGGAAAAAATAAACTTCAAATCAGGATCTAAAACATGAATTGAAGAGGATTTGGAATTGTGGTAAAATGACATTGATACCTGCAGTTATTGTTACATCAGATACCATCTCAATGAACTTCCATAAATGGATTAATAAGATATTCTCAACATCTACAGTAGAAGCTTACAAGAGGCCTGTCTTCTTGGAACTGTAAAGGCTCTAAGATATGCTCTAAATATCTAAAGTTGTGGATATCGGCTTGATGTTCAGCAAAATAATACAAGTTATTTTGCATCGTTGAACCTGAGACGAATAGGGGAAAATTTAATAATGATAATAAAAATAATAATAATAGTAGTAATAATAATAATAATAATAATAATAATAGTAATAATAATAACAGTAGTAGTAATATTAATAATAATAACAAAATAATAATAATAATAATAATTGTCCTGGGTATGTTGATTGACTGCATCCGGTTGTGGGGTTTCGACATGGGCGAATGAGGTTATCTTTTGCCACAACTACCTCCAGGTCACCCTTGGGCAAGGTGTATCACCTGTTAGTCTACTTCCAGACCTTGAAATACCGGGTTGACATGTGGCAGAGTTAATTAAGTCTGTCCGCATGGACATGCGGCGTGGACATAGAAATTCCAGCTGGTGCCTGGCACGAGGTATCGAACCCCTTGACTAAAATGCATCTGTTATCAAATGAAATACAAACTAGAAATGAATTATACCGCATCGACCGTCGCGCGAGTCAACAATGGTCGCGCCCCTCAGTGAGAAACTAAGCTGAGATAGAAAACTCTACTACTGGGATAAAATCCTCGGAGAATGACCTATCGGGTAATCAGAACCAGGATATCCCTAACCCTGATACTGTAGTGACACAACCCACAAAGCCTAATAAAGAAAACCCACTGAGATGGACAAAAGAAAAGAATAAACAAGTTTTGAGAGCGTTTTTCAATGCACAGTCTAGGTCGATAACTAATGTAACTGAACAAACCTATCAAGAAGGGAGGAAAATCGTAGGAAATGAAATTAGACCATGCATGGACCCCAACAAACTCGGGAATGTACGTAAAGGTGTAATGTGTAACCATAGGCTGACAGATGCTGAAATTGACCAAATTAGGAGGGATTATGTAGTTGTATCTTCTGATGATAGTAGTGATAGGGTAGTAGGCGAAGAAGATCGTAACCACCTTGAGCGAGACTTAGCTGTTAATGTCCCTCTTCTGAATGAGGCTGAAATTGATCATATGATTCGTGAAGTTCGAAACCTTGTTGAAACCAACCCTCAAATTGAAGATCGGGAAACTCTAAACTTTATCGAAAACAAAAGGGAGAAATTACCAGCAGTACATGAGCATATACTGCGACAACTCAATATTACTAAGCAAACGCCCATTGAAGAAAGACACCCACCCCAAAAAATTGATAATTAATTGTAAAACAAACGCAAAGATTAAACTTTTTAACGTTACTCTAAAGGAAATCTCGAAAGATAGAGAATATGATATGACCTCTATATTTAATTGTAAAAGCTGCTACTCTTGACATTAAAATTAAGAAGAACAATAGGAAACACTAATAAACCTCCAAAATAGAAAGTAAAATTGCAGAAGGAAATTGATTCTCTGCGGGCAACTTAATCAACATTAGAGGAATTAAACAGGGGTACAACAGTAAAAATCAGAAAAAGTAGACAGATTAAAATAAAAATGTCACCGACCAGTGGTCAATTAACACCAGTAAAGAAACTCTTAAGCAGCGAATACAGGTTAAAGCTATATGATAAAAGGACTAAATTATATCGACAAATCAAGACTTTCAAAACAGGTGCCAAAAGGTTTTACAGAGAATCAGGCAAAAGTAAAATCGAAGTAAAAGAGCCCCCAGAACATGACAAGGTTGAAGAATATTGGAAGAATATTTGGGGAAAGGAAGAGAATTTTAATGCTGAAGCAATTTAGATAGAAAGGGAGGTAGAGCGAATGGAAGAGACCGACGGTCAGGAATGGATTGACATCACGGCTGAAGAATTGCAAACAACACTTGCGAAGTCCCATAAATAAAAACACCCAGGTATAGACAAGATACCAAGCTTTTAGTTCAATTCCTTATCTGAAACCCATATGAAACTAGTACAATCTTTTATAAAACCATGATTAATCCTGGAGACCCTGGTTAACTGATTATTATAATCAGGTGCTATGAAGTTCTCAAACAAAACTTCTTATTTAAGAAAAATAGATAAAAAAATAATAATAATATGAATATGAATACAGCAGTAAATCTGAAAAAGAAAGATAGAAAAGTTGTTAATAAATTTGTTAATGAAGTGGATGAGGTGTTGATTGATGTTAGAACGAATAATATGAGTGACACAAATATCCTAAAATGTGCTACAGCGGTGTACGTTGGGAAGAAATAGGGGTTGGAGAAACTGAAGAGAGAAAATAGGATACAAGAACCTTAGTGGAAAAGAAGAATAAAAGAATGTACTTGCGAACTCAGAAAACATATCAATGTCCTTGAAAGTATAATGAGGAGTATGTAACCTAAATTAGAAAAACATAATACAATTTTGTTTAGTTTGGCATGTGAAAGAAACATATGGACCTCTAACAAAATGGCTTGTGGACATCCTTTGTCTTAAGAACATTTTACTTAAAACAACGAAAAATGTAACGTACAAAAAATTACAGAAAATATCCTATTCTTAAAAAGCCTTTTAAGAAAGAAGTGTGTAGTTCATTGATATCCTTAATAATTAATGGAATGAAATATGGTGAAAAGTAAAATCGAAATGTGTACACTTAATTCCAGTACATATCAACTTGCCTATGGGTGTGTCTGGTATCGCTCTGAAGGGCAATCACAGTGAGACGTATTCGAGTAGTGTTTACGACCAAATTTTGATAAGGAAAAAAATTAAATGATAATTATCACATCTTACCATGGCAAAAATTTTCATTATATTTTATATTGATATGCATTAAATTCCAGGAAGAAATACAAGCTAACATGAAAGTCGGTACTCAGGACACGAACGTATTGTGAATTACCCAACCAATCTTCTTTAAATGGGATGTTTTCAGATATGCACCATAGCTTCATCGAAATCAAGAAAGAATAAAAATGAATTAGCTTTTTAAGTCTTCACAATATTCTAACAAAACTAGAAAATTTCAAAAAGGAAATATAGGGGGTAATCATTTTCGTTGGTGTTGTAAAAACCACAACCTTTTTCCATGTCATAGGATCATGTATACTGTATATCTTTAGCAATAATGTACTTGAAGACATAACTGTAATTGTAGCTAAATTAGACAATTTTATATTTTTGCTAATCTGATAGGTAATTTCTCAGGCTATCTATTGCAAATCATTCTGAAAAGTTGATCCTGTGCTAATTGAGGGAGATGACACACGAGGGCCCCTTGACATGGGAAAGGGAAAAATATTCTTAGTTATTAGTGAGAACTCCGAAGGTGCAGAATGAAACCACGAAAAACATTTGCAGCGGCGTAACAGAAAATAAGTACTCCTCGAAAACAATACTCCCGGAGTACTTTTTTCCTAGGAAATAAATACTCCCCAGTACTTTTTTCCTAGGAAATAGATATCCCCTATGGGGATAAATACTGAAAATAGGAAATAGATATCCCCTATGGGAATAAATACTGAAAAAAAGTATTTTCAAGGTTTTGCTTATACATGAGAGTCGAAGCCCTTTGAAATTCCATGTTTTCAATCCAAGAAAGATTTTATTATAATAACTATCAAGGACAAGATTAATTCGTTTTAAGACTGAACAAATCTCTCAGCTGATTTTAAATGTTTTGTTACTATCAAAATCCAAAAAGTACTTAAGTGACACCAGGTAAAATGAAAACATATTTACAACCTATAAAACTTGAAAATAACAAGAATAAGTCAAATAGTTGACAAACCGTTATTAGCAAATAAAAACTTAAAACTGAAAGTAATGCAATCTCCAGTGGTGATAGACCAGAGTAGAATAGGCCTGGTGAAAAAGGAAGGAGAGGTGTAAAATAATGCCAGGTATTAAATATCTAGCTTATCCTTGTATGGCATGAAAATTCTGCTGTCAAAGTGAATTGTTAATTCTTGTCAGATGAAAGCAGAGATGGATATCCCTTCAATAAGGAGGTACGTTACTATTACATTTTTGATCAGTTTAAGACACCACTCCTGAATCCCCAGTGAGCAAGATGAAATCAGAACAGGAGATGTTATCTTGGTAACAAGAATGCTTGCAGGAAGAGCTCTAAAAAGAAAAAGGAAATCTAAATCTGCTTCTTTCATATTTCAGCAAGGCATTCGAGGTTAAACATTTAGAGCTGACAAATATCTTCTGAAAATGACCTTCAGAAAAAAGATTTATATACCGTAACGAATAAGTACTTGGACAAAACGACATGGGACAAACATAAACACGTCCAATGGGACCATAAGCACTTGAAGAAAGGGGTCCCTTAAGGTTGCGTTCCTTCTCCTTTTTTCTAAATGTGGCACTTGTTTTATTAAACGATTTCCGTCATCCTGAAAACATGGTTTCAATTTCCACAAATAAGAACTGTCTACAAAGATCCCTCGACACTGTTATGAGAGTCGGTAAGAGTAGAGATTGCAGCCTCACTAACCAACAAGACAAAATAGCTAATTATAGAGGGAAAAATAGCCCCCTTATCTTCAAAATGTATGTGTCAGCGAAACCAATAAAACAAGAGCATTATTTCAATTCTGACACATCTAAGTAACATAAATAGCGGAGGAAAGGAATGCTCCTTCGTGACCAACATTCGAAGAAGTCAAAAATGCCTCGGACATATAATGGCAGAATAAGGTATAGAAAACTTGGCCCATAAAGAAATATTCCAGGGCTAGAGAATTGGAAGAAGGCAGTCGAAAACCTTCTTTACCGTTGTCATCAAAAGAACAGGTATGCAGATAGGCATACTATTCACTGAATGTAGGACAGGAAACTTTTAAAACATCTTGAGCCAAAGACTGCCTACCTGTAAACTCCCATCATATTCCTCACTTCTGAAGTTTTCGTCACCTTTGACTACAGTTAATTCCATTTCATTAAAAATTAAGTATCAGACCAAATAAGACAAGAACCAAGTACAAAGTAACTAAAGCTTCAGTCGACACAGCAGATGTGAAAAACAGATGGCTCATTAAAGTTGAAAGATTGGATGATTTGATAAAGAGATAAAACAGGTTGCTGATTAGTTCAAGCTGTTTACTAATCATTTTTGGGAATAAAATAATAAAGTAAGCTCCTCAGTCAACCAACCTAGCTCTTAGAGGAAAAGATGGCACGATATATATTAAATTCATCCTAAGTACGAGCTTATGTAAAAGCCCACGCAATGGCACGCGAAGAAGTTACGCCCTCTCGATCACCCTTTAACTAATCGAAAGAACTCAACTTCAAGTATGATTCTATATTATAGACCCAGATAAAATTAATCCTGAGTATAACTGTTTGGTCATACTAGAAAGGTAGACTATGCTTAAAATGATGATTTGACGTAAAGGCTCTGCATGTTGTTAATTTTATTAAATTTGATAATGTCACTAAATGAACTTCAAGTGAGACTTTTAGCGTAAACCATTCTTTTTAATTTCTGATGGTTCACCAACGAGCAATTCAGAAACAAAAAGAATACACAGTCGCTTTGACAATCTTCTGTTCTTATGAAGTAGAAATGATAAATTAACACATTTGTTCACATTTGAAAATGCGGGTGAAATTCACCTAGCTCTTTGTCATTAGTTTCGAAAAACAACATCCCCCTTAATTCACATTTCACCACTGTCTTCTGTTCGAATAATGGTAGTAATATTATGGAACCATAAATATAAAACATGAAACAGAAAAATGGTCACACCATTTAAATTAAGCGTTGATCTAGGCATTGGTTAATCGAAAATACAATATTATTACTAGTGAACAGTATTTTAACTTATCATTTATACAGTCTAATTCAAATTTCATTTAACCTTATTAATTGTACTGAATTAGGATTTATATTTTGTGGTCAAATATACATTAACAAAGAAAAATTAAGAAAAAGGTACCTTTTCCATTGGTTTGAGATCTCAAGGTAAGATTGCCATCGTCACAAAAAGTCAAGTTCATACTTCTTGTTTTTGTAGTATCAGTACTCTTCCAAGTGCACTAATTAACAATATTAGAAATTCCCTTTTCATCCATCAGAGCAGAAGCGAAATAAATTGACCAGTTACTGTCAAAATCCTAGGTAAATATTTTTAGAGCACAAGCATAAGACAAGGAGAATCAGTAACCAGGAAATTGGATGGGTAGGTCACAAGTCCTTGCACTCCTAACAGTACAGCTATCAAAGTTTGTGTCTAGTGATAGGATTAAAATGCATCAAAAGCAATACAGGAGGAATATATGGAAGGCTATGAAATAATGACTATCAACAGCTACAGAAATTTAATTTGTTAAAGCACTAGTTTAGACAGCTGTAAAGACTGCTTTAAAGTACCACAAAATAGATCATTTATTGCATTTCACTTAAGAACCAGCTTTCAGCCTGGAATAACCGATAGCTCTTAATCAACCTGATAAGCAGTCAAGGCAGTTCGCTGATCTACCCAAGTTTTATATCAAAAATTTCTGTTTACTTTGTACGTTTTTTTTCTTTTTTATCTTTTCATTTGTTGCTTTCTTCTCTCTCCAACTCGATCTTCGAAAACATGTATAAACGGAGTAGAATGCCACTTATAACGGAGGCACGAATTAAGACCAATAAATATAGGGACGTGGCTGAGGCTCGAACCGGAAAACCTCTCTCGTGGTAAGCTTATGATTTAATCACTTTGTCACACCTGTTTAATGACGAAATACTTAACAAGTGAATTCTAAAATACGTTAGGTGACAACTTAGATACCCCTGCCTGTCCTATAAGATCCATTTTTGATTTTCCAAGTGGTAAGAAGTCATCTGCATCAACATGAACTTGTCCTAAGTTAACAGTATAGTGTGAAAAATACAATAGATAAAGAGGCATTTTTAACTTAAGGAGCCTCTAGTTTTTACTTGCCATATAAAACATTGATATAAGCAATAAATATATTTTATTAACAATTTTAGCACATCAGGTCTTTTACTTGACCAATACTATCACAAAAAGAAGATAATGAAGAGTTTTACGCATTATTGGAAGCAGCAACCTTTTGATGGCCTGCGAACCTGAGTAGTCATGAATACAGGCCAACACAATGAAATGTGTTTTTGAAAATTGATTCACTACAAGAGGATCAGAAAAGCGGAATAAAAAAAACATATTCAAAAATTTTAAAGCAGGGATGTTTTATTAAATAAATTATTATTGTGTGGAGCCATTGTCACTCATCATTGTGAGGCAAGATTTCAGTTCATTTTTCTTTCCTTGAACCTTTCCGTTTCCATTTCTGAGTTTTTGTTTACTCTTAATGAACACAACGATTACATGACAGTTTGACTCTGATTTTAGGCATACCTCTGCTAACCTGCATATTTGGTATGGTCGTTTTACAGGTATTATTATAGGAGGTGTTCTAGTTATCTTTAATAGCTGGAACCAGCTCAGTTTGTTGCACCACGTGTGACTTGTTTCTCTCAGCTGTTGGCCCCACCCNNNCCCCCCCCCCCCCCCCCCCGCTGCTGTAAAAAGTATGTCCATGAATAGCTTGTTCCCTCGGACCCGCTGAATTGTGGGACTTTTTGCCTCATGCCTGCTTTCCTCTCGTTGAATGTTTTTAAGTCTAAAGTAAACTCTTATATCTTGGCTTAACCCTCTTCTTTTGAAGTCTTTTCTTCATAGTACCATGCACTTAGTGGCATTATGTGCCTTGTATGGCTCTAATCCCACCACCACCACCACCACCACCACTACTAAAAAAGCCTGCACATCTTTTCGCTTTTACTTGGTTCTGTCTGTATTTTTTCAACGATAATTATTTGGATTCAACTTACATAAGATAAAGAACTTGTTCTAATTTGGCTCTTATTACCAACGAATAAAATTCTAAAAAAGATATAAAGCAGCAGGCAATATTTTTTGTCAAACGAAATCTTCATATTTTTTTTTATGTTCTTAATGAGGATGAACAAAAGTATTTTATAACTACAAATCTCTCTAAGCTATCGTACAAAATTATTCCATTTTTTTTGCTGTTTTAGATTCTGTTTGTAAAAGAATTATATATCTTTACTTTCAAATCAAAAAAGTTATCAAGCAAACGTAATATCTACATGATGAATTTCTACTGTGACGCGTACTGCAAGAGGAAGGTTATAATATCGGCGACCTGAAGCAAAGTTGATTACATTATTTTCAACGCTTTCTAACATAACAAAAGAGTAGAATGACATCGGGAAATTAGAAGAAACAGCTGAATTAGAAAACCTGTCATGTAAAGAAGTAATAGGTTTCCTTGGCAACCATTACACATTATATGAAATGAGATGATTTGGTCACCATACAAGTTCGTCTGATTTTTTCTTGCATTTTAGAAATCCGCGTATTTTTATTATAAATCATTGGTACGAAAGCCAAAAAGATATATACTGTTAAGGCACAGGCTATTGTCGAATGCTTGGAGGTTAGACTTGGAGGAAATAGCAAGTGAAAGATTGTTACATGTCATTGTTATGATGACGTTTCTATGGATATGTGCGAATCTGCAGAACTTAAAGAAAGAAAATCTAGATTGACACGTACAAAGAAACTGCAAATCATAGTGGAACGGATTTAATTTCCCATGCGACACACTCTTACATACACCCTGGAAAAATCATTCTACCGTACACTATCTGTATCCTAACCATTATTTGAAACATCAATTTTCAAGACCTAAAGGAAAACAGACACCCATATGTAGATAATATGTTAATATTTTTTCATGTCTAGTAGTCTCGTCATATTAAAGCAAAACAGTACTGCAACTTTTAAAGGAACGTTCCTATAAAAATAATGTATCCTCCTGCCTCCTTGAGTTAAATGACAATTAATCCTTTACTGCTGAATTGCTGAAGCTAAAACATACTTTTTAAAGACTGAGCCCATTTATAGCCAAAACATAACACACCTGATTATCTGCAAATTCTCTCCGAAAGCTCATACTCACCTTTAGTATTGAGCAGTATTAAGTATTGAGATTCTAAAACATTCAAATGTACTGCTAAAGAACAATTCCTCTTTAAGCCTGCACTTTTCAGGTCAACCATTTTCTGGTCCTAACTATTCCTAGAAAATTATTTTCACCTTTGCATTTCTCTAGCAGTTTTTTTTCTTTGTTTGTTTTGCAATCCAATAAGATTGCAAAAAATTGATTGGTAATGGAGAGCCTTTACAAAAGCCATTTCTTCTAGATATTTAGATTTTGTGAAATGAAATGTATTGATGTGAAAATAACAATTAAAACGTCCAAGCTTAAACTACAAAATTTTAAACCTGAAAATTTTTTACTCTATGGACAAAGTGGAAGCTATCGCTCTGTCATTATTCGTAAGCTTTCTCTCAGCTACTTTTTGAGAGAAAATTTTCTCATCCTCAGGGAGGGTGTTTTAATTTGCATTTCAAGCTTTCAAAAACTTAAACATCACAAATCCAGTGTCCCATCCTCAGAATTCTGGAAAATACTTAGATGGCTATAGAGAAAGTTAAAGCAACGACTGTTGGAAAAAATTAATAGAATGTTTGCTGTTGTTCAATTTGAAAGCTAAACAGAATATTGTATCTTTTAATTAAAGTATCCTCTACCGACCTGTAAATTGGCTACGGGCTGAAAGTTGAGTTATACTTTATCTGGATAATGAAAAATACATAATAAAATTTTCTATTAAGGAAACTCTACATTTGGGAAACTATCAAGTTAAGAAAAGTACAAATTCAAGGATAGTAACCGTTGGCAATTTTTTAGTTGAAAAAGCCGCGCAAAATTAGGTACATTGAGAAAAATTCAACGAAACTGTAGGGTAATATAGTATTGACAAAATGAAGAGTTTTAGAGAAAAAATCTTAATTTAGGTACAAATTATTGCTGTTGTCTACTCCTGGTCAAATGTAATAATTATAGAGTCAAAATGTTTAGATATCGTAATACATTAAATCCTTAATATATACTTATACGATGTCAAATGATTTTATGTGGACGTAAAATAAAAATCATATCTACAATTCTAACGAGAGTTGATTGATAATTTTAATACTTTTATTGTAAAGTAGTAAACAGATAAAGGGCAATTAGACCTCGCTTTTTCAAAGAACTTTTTATTTAGAAGTAAAGTGGTTTCTTGAAAAGAAGAATATTGTATCAGGTCAGAGAAATAAGGCCTCGAGGTTCTTCCTGCTAATACGACTACTACTACTATTATTATTAGTACTACGACTACTAGGACTACCTCTAATACTTTTACTACTCCTACTAATATTACTATTACTAGGGCTTCTACTACTACTACGATTATTATTTCCATTACTACTACCATACATACTACCATAATAACTAACATGTGATAACAATAATACTAATAATAATTAAAGCTGTGAAAAAAGAAATAAAAACAAGTTCAGAGCTTTAACTCAGTTCTATCTGAAAGCTTCTGGATTTCATGTAGAGATAAAATTGCTTCCAGAGTGATTGAAATAGAATGACTCTTTTTACCGCTGACTTTTCAAAAGATCTTTTTATCCCCCAGTTTAAANACGACTACTAGGACTACCTCTAATACTTTTACTACTCCTACTAATATTACTATTACTAGGGCTTCTACTACTACTACGATTATTATTTCCATTACTACTACCATACATACTACCATAATAACTAACATGTGATAACAATAATACTAATAATAATTAAAGCTGTGAAAAAAGAAATAAAAACAAGTTCAGAGCTTTAACTCAGTTCTATCTGAAAGCTTCTGGATTTCATGTAGAGATAAAATTGCTTCCAGAGTGATTGAAATAGAATGACTCTTTTTACCGATGACTTTTCAAAAGATCTTTTTATCCCCCAGTTTAAAAGCAACTGTTACCTAATAACAGTGGACTAATCATTACCATTAACAAAGTACTAAAAAAGATTAAAAGCAACACAAGACTTAGATTCGTTGCATGTCCCTCTACATTTGCCAATATGCACCCCATAAAATTTAAGTGACGAAAATTTTCAATCACAACACTATACAAAGCAGCTTTTTGTAAGAGTTTAAGGTCCTAAATACATGGCCTTCCCCATCGCCTGACAAGATCAAAATGCTATCCTAGGTAGGACCCAAAGTATCTAATATATGTTCAGGAAGTTTCCTTACCACTACCTGATAATCAATACCTTTCCCATCAGAGTGCCATTTTTTTAACTTCAGTTTTCCGTCAATAGTCAATACTGATAATGACGAAAAGAAATGTTTGACCTCGTTAAATTCAAGAATTAATACGTTATACTTTATTGACCTATTTGTTTGTTTTGGTATATATTAAAAATATATATTTACCCAAACATATATTTACATATATAATATTTACATGTATTTACATACATATATAAACATATACCTAAACATATATTTACTCAAACTACTAAAAAAATCCTAACACACTCCTTGGAAAACGTATCAAACATGACAAATTAATAAAAATTAAACTCCTGAGCGACACCGTGTGGTCGGAAAATTGGTTCTGCTTTCCTCTCTTACTACTAACATTTTTCCATTAACGGATGTCAACCCTAAAACTCACCTTTTAATTCTCTGTTGTTCAGATTTAAACAGCTTCTAAAATATCAAACCCAGGTCCACTTTTTCCTGGTGTACACAACCAAAGCAGTTTCTCAAAATTTCTATATTGCTACTTTTGCAAGTTCTGTTCACTTATTTTACCAACTTTTCACTCACTTTTGGCTAAAATTCTAACCATTTCTTTTTTCGAATTGACTATTTGAGCGACAGTCGGCAAATATCATCTGTAACCTATTTGATAGGCTTCGACAATAGCAATTTCTTTCGCTTCGCTTCTGACGATGCTTACATTGATAAACCAGCAGATTTAAAAGCAGCTAACACAAAATCGACATAGAGATTGCATCTCGAATCTGGCTGAAAAATGTA
Organism: Morbakka virulenta; assembly: GCA_003991215.1. Taxonomy (NCBI): domain Eukaryota; kingdom Metazoa; phylum Cnidaria; class Cubozoa; order Carybdeida; family Carukiidae; genus Morbakka; species Morbakka virulenta. The sequence goes on from RDPX01000050.1 coordinate 174,999, forward strand.
ATGCTTCTACCAGAAAATTTGTTTTCGTTACGCTTATCGTCAAAATTCTTCCTTCATTAACAGGACCTCATGGTTAAAAGCAAACACAAAAAAAGTGTGATCGATCAATAGAACTTTCTGAACCATACATGACTGTTGTAGTCATCTGCGCTTCAACAGAATTAAACTCTTTAAACATTATTACCGAGGTTGCAGGCATCACAAAAATCAACAGATGCGCGAGAAAGCATTGTAATACTGGATCTATTTTAGATGAAATTGGTAGTCGGTCAAATAGGCTACAAGTTATAGTTGCCGGCTGCCGGTTAAAAAGTAGCTTCGTTCTTTCTACTCAATCTTAGATCAACAAGAGAGATTCATTTCGACTAGCTCATTAACGAAGTGCTTACCTTTCTTGAAGATTTCAGAATTGCGTTTTCCTTTATCCCAGCTGTATGAAAATTTTATGAAAGGTTTTAAAATTCTAGTACTTGTAAGCCTCGACAAGCGGGAAAAAAGAAAATTTTCTCCTACTATCGTCTTTAACAAAACTTCAATTTGCCTTCCTCATACTCGCCTTCCAACTACCAAAAACAAGTTATCTCATTTCTTTCCAATATTTAAAATCAGATTTCTGTTTGCTTTAAACTAATATCATTGAACCTTTCAATGCAAAAAACAGCGCAATAAACCATTATTACCAAACCGCTTCTTGGAATTCACAATTTGCTCCCTGATCGCTTCTTTTTCTCCAAGAATATCAACCTCTGATAAGACTACTCTTTTTTTAATAAAACCACAGATGTTTTTAAGAATATCAAACACGACCAATAAAAAATAACAATCCGCCAGATACTTTAAATAAAAATTGAAACTAAAAGACCTGTATACAACAATGAAAACCAAATTAACTTTTGTGTTGGATTTATTTGTTATCGATGACGGTTGTGTTATATTTTTCTATATTGCTCAAATAAAACAAAGAAGTTTTTCCATGACTTCTAACCGTATACATAATTCTTGTGTTTCAAAAATGTTAGTTTAAATTTGACCACAAGAACGTTTGAAACAGAAACAAAATTCTATTTGTAATTGGAATGAAAGTGATTCAGGAAAGAATAACAACATCCACAACCTTCCTTTCTTAAAATTTCGATATTATGTTTTAGACTGATAAAAAAATTCACCAACGAATATGAGTAATATTTTCTACAAAAATGATATTTTTTTGCTGAGTTCCCTAAAAATATTAAGAAGAAGTAGCTTTTGAATAATTCGTCAGTAATTCTTCATGTTTTTAGTATATAAAGGAAATTCGCATATTTGCTTCACCTGAATATCGATGTTTTTCAGGTAAACAGATTTCAAAATTCTTTTAACAGAAACTTGCATTCAGTTGACACACAACTACTGTAAAATTTATTGCACCGTACACTCCAAACACAAAGCACTCTCCGTTAAAAAGCTTACTTTCTTGAAAAATTAATGAAATTTGACCAGAATTTGTCAAAACAACGTCTGAAACGTTATAATAGGAAGGTAATGGAAAAATTACTTACTTTTGGACGAGCCTATTTTGTGTTTTGTTTTGACATATCTCTGTGTATGCATAACATATTTCTTACTTATGTTTTCTTTCGAATTTTGAGACAAAAAAATTATTCTGCATAATTCTTGGCAAATCGATCTACAAATTACTTTGTAAATTTAATAGAGTTTATAATTAGAAGGCTTTTATCCTTGAGGTAATCAGTCGACGGTATAGATTAGCTAAAAACTAGTATAATACAATTTAGTTTTTTAGCAACCTGCCACTGTCATTCTGTGTTCAGTGTTGTTTTAGGGAGCTCTTTAAAGTTTCTAGGGTAACTGCTATGGAGTTAATTTAGTGTTGTTCCAGTGTTGACTAAATAAGAGTGGGTCAGTCAAAAATAATTAAACTTAAATACGTTAATATTTCAACAGCCCGAATGTGTCATTTCATAAACCGTTGTTTCGGTAAATATATGTCCAAAGATACCATAATACTTCTGTTTCAAGTAAACGTGTTGTGACGAGGGAAATCAAAAGTAAATTAGACTCCACAACAACTGGCTGTTTGCATGGATTTCTTCGATAAATTATCTGTAATACGATTTAGGATAACGTAATTTTCTTCTCCAAAGAGTGAGCGTAAATTCAAAATAAAAAGTATACTGTCTCATGCAAGCCAAGACATGGTCAAAAAACCCTGGGAGTACACTCAATGGTAAATCTATAATATTTAAGCAAATCATTCGAGATTTCAAAGCCATCTCTATCTCACTGGACCGGAAAACAGACACCTAGTATTCATACAATGTAATCAACAAATTCTAATTTTGTCTACGTAGATTTCTGAGAATATCACGAAATGTGCATGGAGTCTACCAATACAACGCTGCTGATACCTAACTATGCAACAACAAGTGTTAAAATATTTAAAATGTGCACTATTAATTGGAGATAAATGGCAGCAGCTGACCTACACCGTGAGGAATTAATGACACTTCATTTTAACTACCGAGGTAAAAAGCGCCACATGGAATTTAAAGGAATAACTTCTCTGATTTACCTTTCACTGTGAGAAAATTGAGATAACTAATCATAACGAAAACTTTAGTTAAGCTACTCACTCATTTTCCAGCGTCCTTCTTAAAACCAACTTGACCTTTTTCTACGAGGTTAGAAAAAATCATCCGTAACTTATACTCTAACAATAGGATGGCGTGTACAACAACTCGATCAATTCATTAGTTCGAATGCTAAGTATGTAGTGTATGATAAATGAACCTTGGTTTCGACAGCTGAAGAGAACATCATTTAAATTATCACGTGCTTAGAAAATGTTCGCTCGGACGTGAATCACAATCCTTATGAGGCACTATATAATAAAGACGGCATGTTAGTAGTTGGCAGCAGTCACTTGTGTTTATTGTTCAACCACCAAGTTTGATATTCTGAAAATTTAAACAATTTGCATTATCTCGACAGTATAGTAAATGTTATGTAGTATCTAACAAATATTCTATAGAAAACTTGTAAGGTAATGGTTTACTTCCATAGATTTGAAGTCCTTTTATGTTTTAAGCGAACAGGCAGAAATAGTCGGTTAAAATCTTATTGCTAGAATAGAAAATACTTGCGGTGATTTTATTGGATTTTATCAAATACAATTACGTTGGGTCATTTTTGTTTAACGGACCAGAAATATTCATTTCTTTCGGAAGTTAAGTCTGAAGTGAACCAATAGATCAAGGTAGGTTATAGAGTTTGTTGGTGGCATATTTCTTCACATCTAAAGAAATCATGAACCAACGACAGTTTAGAAATAACGACAATACATCAGCTGTTGGTAACGACCTTTGCGCCATAACAAAGACTTAGAGAAACCTTCTTTCACAATAATCTTTACATAAATTCCCATGGCATTTTTTCCAACAGTAAGTATATTAGATTTGTGCTGTTATAATACTAAATGTGTATGAATTGACCCTGTAGGAATCGTGCTCTTTCAAACCTCTGTTCTATCAATTTAATCTTGACTATCCTTTTGGTAAAAAACAAAAAGAAATTCCTTTGTAAATCTTGTGTTTTGTATAACAGTATTGATATGAATATCATCGAAAGAACAGAAAAAAGGAAACGAAATAATGACACAAAAGTACTATTACTATTCTTTTGAAGGTAAAAAAATTCACAAGCGCAATAACTTGTAAAACTATGTTCTTTTAATAAGTAATGAGTGCTCCACTTTAGAATATTCGAAATACCAGTACTCTACTCAACCCAAACTTCATGTAATGGTTTCTTAATAGTAGTTTACTTTAATCTAAATAGTAAATTCAGTTTATATAGTGTGTCAGGTCATCTAGCTTTTTTCAAATTCTATAATGAGAGATAAAAAGTTAAAACCACTAAACAAAATGGAAAAATTCCCATAGAATTTGAGGAATACAGTAATTTACATTTTATTAGAAAATAAGCAGTAATAGATAATTTCTTGAAAGAAAAGTTCTTTTAATTTCTAAACGACCTTACTAACTTTGAACACCGTAGGATTTGTGCAGATCTGGAGAGGGAGCATTTTTGCTTGCTCTCATACTTCTTAAATAATTTCTCCTCCTTCCTTGCAGGTGCATGCAAAAATAAACACTTAATAACATAAGTATTGTTTATGAAGACGACATAATTTAAATGCAAACTGTGAAAAACAAAAACCTGTGCAAAGAATTCTGCTAACCTAGAGAAGATGTACGATTATCGGACTTGTCAAAAGAGTGTTTGGGTGTTCTTTTGGAATATTTACTTGTAGATCCTCCAAAAGTCTCGAGATTTTATTGATCTTCTGGCTCATCACCCAGATGTAACCCTTCTGAATCGCTTTGTTTTGCCTCTTCGAAAATCTCCTTGTAAAGATTACAAACGGTTGTGAAGAGTTGGTTGTTCGTCGGAGAAAGATCTTGCGTGTTGATACAGAAATAAGCTGCACGCGCTGGTAGCAACCAAGGAGAGGACTGAGGTTTAAATTGGAATTTTCTACCGCGGAAAAAACACCAACGCTAGGCTGAAGCCAAGACCAGACATCTAATGGACAGAGTTCACCTATAAGTGTGAAGATATAATTCCAAGCAACATCACAGAGGGAATCATGAAAATTTTTCCCTTTCTTTTCTGAGAACTGTATAGATCTAGTGTGATGTAATGGTAATTCCCTAGTACATTAAAAAGCAAGAGAGATAAAAACCATAATCACAATATGGCTAGAATGACCCTGCGGACCTGAGTGATTCAGTGAATGTACATTAGGGTTAAATGTAGGAAAGGTATCCAAACTAAAAGGGTTTTTATCGCGTCTGTTAGAAAGTCTCCTCGGAAATTCGACAATTTGTTACACTAAGAAGGTAAAAGATGAGTAGATATCGACTATAGGGACTAACTAGCATCAAAGCAAAAGCTATTCTAGACGTTACAATGATAAGACTACAGCTTGAAATTCACCTTCAAATATTTTCCGGCATAGGACTACCATAAATAAATGTAGAAACTGTTGAAGAAGGAGCCCCTTTACCACTATTAAAGAGTTCTGACACCAATACTACTATTTAACCTTGCAGCAAAATACTAATCCGGTTTCCTGAATTAAAGAATCTGCTTAGTCAAAGCAATGCATTACAATCCAGACCAAGATGCCAGATGAACCAAAATAGTAAGGAACTAGTATTTAAAGACCTGGACAGGAAAAAAGGTTATAGTAAGTCCAGGCAAGTCGGACTCGTCATTGCCTCTACGACAGTTCAGTTGCCAATGATTGAGTGCTAGACTAGGATGTGGCCAACTACAAAGTGTAATGAAGGTATTTTTATTGAGCCACTGTCAATAGGAGGGTTTAAGATTAGAGTTTTCCTTCATCTAAATGAGCTGCTTATCCAGGGTGACCAGCTCCACCTGGCAAAAGCAACTTGTTTTCAAGTGCCAGTAACCAACTTGTGCAGCTTCTCCTGACAAACTTTTGTATGAAAATATCAAAATTCCATTCACTGAAGCCACGTTTAATGTATGCATAACGTATACTATGTTTCTTGTAGGACATCAACACTTAGGAGTACAACAGTGACTTGCAACGACAAGAAAAACCCCACTATTTAGGCTACTAATGATCTGGATTACTACTAATGTTCTGGATTAGAATTTGTAATGCAAGGTAAGGTACTCTGATCTACCTCTGGCAAGATGTCTTTGTCACCATTTTCACAAAAAACTCTTTTTCATTGATATGTTAAACCCCTTCCTTGGGTTTCCTTCATTGCATTACATTTAATTGTTAGAACTAGACTAAGACAATACAACCAAAGAAATAAATGTTATGGACATTTTTGACTTGACAAATCATAATCATGCTCTTTTAATTATCCAGAAAGGCGGTGGTTTTTAAAAGTAAGCTGTCACTTACACATTTTTTATATTACATATTTATTTTTTATTACGTATGTATGCACAACATATATATTACGTTTTATGTTAAACTCAAAGTTGACCAATAGTGCAATTCTTCTGTCAAGTCAATGCTGGTTTAATTAAAAAAATTATTTTTGTATAGGATACAATTCAACCTCACATGACTGGCAGTGATTTGCAATTTCCTTTCCAACTAGTCTTCTGTAAGAAAAACAGAGCTACTCTATCTCTGTTTCATTTCCACTACCAGTAAGTTCACCCAGCAACTCTTATTACCTGTAACAACTGTGGAGACATTCGAATGTGATACTGGATTTCCACACCCACTTCAGCCAATCCACTTTCTCTATGGATTTTCAGGTCCTAGTGCGAGGTCATTGATAGTTTTATTTCTTTAGTTGCGTTGAAAAATAAAATCCAAGATCTTTTTTGACTTGACATGTTTCCCTATGCTTTGCGGTGTACGGTGCATTGAGAGTGTGATTATATTTGGTAGCATTACTCTAGGTAATATTTGTTGCTTGTTTTGATGGTATTTTTAACATTGTCCGAGCTCTATAGATTAATTTGTCGCCTCAGTGTGTTTGGGGATTGTCATTTTGCCCAACCTTTAAATACTTGCCCTAATTAATAATCAAATATTGTCTTATTTTGTAATAAGCCTTGCTTTAACTTGTAATACCTACTCCAATTTGTTATAAAAAGCTATCCAAATTGATAAAAAGTCCTACTCAGATATGTAATAAACTGTGTTTTAACTTGAAGATTTAATAATTTTACACCAACACAATGTCCTGGGAGAGTCTGTATTTGTTTTGGATTTGTTTTTTTCATGTAAAAAATCCCAAAAGAATCTCGATTAATAAAATCAACATTTGGTTTTTTCCTAAAAAAGTAAATATAATAACATTATTACAACATGTTCTGATATCTGTGTAGCTAAATTTTTCATGGAGAACTTCATGTGAAATAAATGAATGATTTAAACATTGGAAAAAAGTTCTTTGGTTTCAAGTATAGATGTAAGAATTTTATCATGTCATGAGTCGTAATCTTTTTCTGAGCTACGTTTTGAAAGATCCTTAGCTCAGAAAAAGTTTAAAACTCGTGATATGATAACGCTTTCACTTTGTCTTCCTCTGAGTCCAGAAAGTTCAGAATTTTTAAGATTATCAGAGAGACATTGTTTTCAAGTCTTGTAGCGCTTATTACACATCGAAGCAAGGTTTACTAAAAATTGGAGCAAGCTTTATTACAAATTATGCAAGGTTTATTGTTATTACAGCACAGTTTATTCCAAATTAGGGTAAATTATAAGTAAATTATAAGTCTATGTTTGTGAGAATTGCAAGCAAGAAGTTAAGTTGACTCGAAAGCGTTGAACGGGGTTTAAGAAATCTGAATGGAATTTTAGTGGACATAGAGTATCCTAAGCTCGCTAAGTTTCAAGTCATTGACAATGGAGCTGTCAGTTGTATTGTTATTTGCTTCTGTGGTATTCATTATATCATTGTAGCGTTTATTATGTCCATAAATGGTCTCAGTATCTTTCTTTTGATTTACAGTTAAAACCAACGAAGGGTGCATTTGTTTGTCTGATACACCACAGCAATAGAAACCTTGTTTTGTTCAGTACCTACTTTACCATTATAGCCATTGTCAAAAAGGAGGAAAAAAGAGATGAGGAATATTTAATTGATAACAAATGATTTTCTTTCTCCTAATTAAAGTTTTACTCTCAAAAGAATAATTTCAGAAGTAGAACAATATTTTAAATTTTTCTAGACATGTTTTGATACCTACTTAGTATCATTTCTTTTCGGTCTTTTGGCTAAAACCAAATGTAGGAGTAATATTCCTCCTTTGTCAGATTTTGAGTTTTTTTGGGCCCCTGCCTGCAATATCTATGGTTTTGATATGCTTGGAAACTGNCACAGCAATAGAAACCTTGTTTTGTTCAGTACCTACTTTACCATTATAGCCATTGTCAAAAAGGAGGAAAAAAGAGATGAGGAATATTTAATTGATAACAAATGATTTTCTTTCTCCTAATTAAAGTTTTACTCTCAAAAGAATAATTTCAGAAGTAGAACAATATTTTAAATTTTTCTAGACATGTTTTGATACCTACTTAGTATCATTTCTTTTCGGTCTTTTGGCTAAAACCAAATGTAGGAGTAATATTCCTCCTTTGTCAGATTTTGAGTTTTTTTGGGCCCCTGCCTGCAATATCTATGGTTTTGATATGCTTGGAAACTGATTCTTGGCTAATCAAGACGAAGTGCCTTCCAACAGGGATGTGGAGTGGGGGGGGGGCTTTTAGGGTGATTTCGTGTGTATTGTTATCTATGGGTATTGCGTGCTTTCTGTCCATCTTTTCTTGTTCTGCCCCCTCTGTAAAATCAAATAAGATATCCACTCTGTACATGATGAAAAGGAAATTAGCATAATCAATTATTATGGTGCCGCTCTAAATTTCCAAATTTTACCTAATATCTAGTCTTCCTCTGACTACGCTCTGCCTACAAATCAATGTCACATTCTCTACAGAGTATTAGATGTGCATTTAGGTCCCCTAGTGAGAGTGAATTTCTTCAGTTATCTGTTATTTAATGCAGGAGTAGTGTCATGACCAAAATATTTCATTTGATAATTTCTAGTGTTTAACACTCACTCCCCACTCCCCCAATTTCTATGTAACAGAAATAGTTTTTGCTTCAGTTTGTCACAAAAGAAAAGGAGGAAGATACTTATTCACAAAAAGCTTTCAAACGTGACAGAAATGAATAAGCAAAGATATGAAGAAAGTTAAAATGTAGTCAAAACCTTCAATAACTTTATAACTTTTGTAGCAGTTTTCTTTTGGGAACTGTATCTCTACATTTTCAGTTCTTGAGAATATCTCTGTTTCTCTGTCTGTTTCTCTTTTTTCTCTCTCCTCTCTCTCTCTCTCTCTCTCTCTCTCTCTCTCTCTCTCTCTCTCTCTCTCTTTCTTCAAAACTCTCTCTCCCTGCACCTTGCCTTAAAATACAGATCAGACATCTTCCCATTATCTTCCAACTTTAAAATTATCTAAGGAACTTTCGTTTATCAGTAAGATTGCTTGAATTGTGTTAACAGCATGTGCATTTCACCGTTTTATCTTGTGCTTATTTATCATTGTGAATGTTTACTATTTCGGTAGTGCTTTGGGTGCAAAGCAAGTACCTAAAGTGTGAATTGGCTAAGATGCCATTTGTTTATTTCACAAACTATTTTTTCAAAAAATTTTCAAAAAATTTTTTCCTCCCAACCACTCATTAATAAATTATAAAGAAATAAGTACAAAAAGACTTTTATAATAATTTCTTCGTGATATTTTTGTGGCGTTTTTTCACCAGTCTAATTTCTGAAGAATAATGCTGCATCGTCCGTCATTAAGGAAACAAATTGGGATTTAAATACCACAAATATCATGTGGAGCTTACAAAACTACAACTCACTGCTACCCTAACTTATAAAAAAAGCCTTATACTTATAAAAAATATTTCCAAGGCTTTAACGTTTGTTATCTATTAATCAGGATCTTTCATACTAATCCAAATTTTTTGAAAATGCAGAATAAGGTCTTTACACAGCTGGTCAACAGAGATCATGCCTCAGGTTTCTCATGCTAATAATGCATCACCTGAAAAAAAACAGTGTTATATTCTCTTTTCCATTTATATTAAATTTTGCCAAAACAATTTTTAAAAGGGTGTTTCAACCACGCCCAATGCATATTACCTGCAGTTAAGACTTTGCAGCTGGATTCAAATGCAATTTTTATGACATAATTTTCTATTACACCAATCTAACATTATTTTGATGCGTTAAAAATGTGGAGCCTGGATCCAATTTTATGTGGTGAAAAAGTTTGTTTGAACGAAGCTCTGTCATTTGAAGTTGAAAAAACGAACTATGAATATCAAGTGAAACCTGCTACAAAATATATTAGTCGCCATATTATTCTTGTAACGGATAACGATTTGGTTTTTTTAAACCAGTTAAAGAATGATTAAAATCAACGTAGTTTGAAAATTACTGGTAGAAAAGTAGAGTTACTTGTTAGAGTCTTCGTAGCAAGTGAAAATAAAGTACAACTCATTAAAACTGCTTTAAAAATTGAGCAAGATCTACTACAGAGAATATCAAAAAAGTCAGTCGTTAACACATTAACTTTATCTTACCCACTATGCTTGGAAATCTGGCTATTTATTTGAAAATAAAGGTAGAAATTTATTGGCCTGAGGTAATATAATCCTGACATCCTCAATTTTCTGATGTTCTATCCAAGTGAAGTAAATTCCACAGACTTAAACGACTACAAGGAATCTAAAGCTTAACGTTTCTATCAATGTGGTTGGTTAAATGAGCTCCAATTTAATGGTCTTGACAATAAAACTCAATGTTCGGCTATAAGAGGTAGTTGTAGAAAGACTGAAAAAACGAAGAAAACTTTTCACTAGTTGTGGATACTTCTTGGGGGTAAAAGCAAAAATATTACATGGTCGCTGTGATTTTATAGCAGGAATGGACCAAATATGTAATCTAGTGGCCCCAGCATTATTTTGTATGAGATAATGCTGTTTGTTTAGGTCTCATTAATCCAATTTGTACCACTAAACCTAATGAATTGTTACCATGTTGTCAGGAAGTTGTGCCATTAAAAGTCAAAAACATAAATTTTAATCGTGATGACTTTTAACTATATGGTAAGCAAAAATTAATGCTTGTTTCTACTTCAAAGAAAGTATTTAAACGCCTTTTAATAATAAAAAGAAGTCAATAATTTTAAATGATTTTTGTTAAAAACCTTAAAGATGTTTCACCAATGTCCATAATACACACTGCAGTTGCCAAATCTGAAATTGACTTTGCAAAAGGAGTTGTAAGAGTTGCTGGCAAGACTGATGCTGTCACTTTTGAAGACGTCCTTCTTATGTAAAAAAAACACAAGAAAACGTGTAAAGAAAATATTGAGATGTATTATATAAAAAAAATTAATAAAACCTGAAAAATTAACGCAAAGTCAAGATTCCAATGAACTATGGTTTTTGAAAGAACATCAATTGTAACTACTTCAAAACTTCATTATGTAATTTGGGCATTTACAATCAAAAATAAAAAAGGCGAGGACGGAAAGATAGGTTTAATTGGCATATTTACCTTAAATCAAAATATGTCTGGCTTAATGTATGAAAATCTAATACAACTATCTTTTCAAACAAACAATAAAAAAAAACGTGTAAAAAGAAACAAGGTCTATTCTGGAAAACAAAGGGTAAAAAATTGCAGAAAACAGGTTAATTCTTAGAATTAGACAAAATAAAGGGCAATGAATTCTATGAATAAAAAACACAAACACCAGATTTTCACAGGAATGAATATTTATCCAAACGTCTTGTTCATTGGGAGGTAAACTTTTATAGAAAAAGCTCAATATTAAAATGAATACAGACTAAAAATATGAAAACAGAATAAAACCAAAGCAATTTTCGAACATAAATAGTAGTCCTATTGCCTGAATTTAAACTCTAAGCTAACTCCACCATTATTTTCTCTTGTTTTCAGTCTATATGATAACATATAATTATTTAGTTTGTCACTTTCACCACCAACACCATCAACACCACAATCACATACATAGACCTTCCAGTAACAAAAACCGTTTTTGCTTCCTTCTTTACGAATATTTTCTAATAAAAAGCCCTCGATTCGACAAACATCCAAACTCGAACTCTTTTCCATAGAGATATTTTGAAAATTTAATTTTCTTATCAAGGACTTGATCGAGGCTGCTTGATCAGCACACTTGTCACAAGATATTGTTCCTGGAGTTACACGCATACGAGTGATCAGAACAAAAACACACATTAATGGAAAAGAGATCTCTTTGCTGTGCTTTAATAATGTTATTTTCTGTGTCAGTTTTGGACTATATTTCACAATCAATTGTCTTTTTCATGTAGTGAATGGTTTTCTAAACAATTCCTTTCTGGATTTTTTTAAATGGTTTGCAAAAGTAGGTTTCAGCATCTATAAAATATAAAGAGCACAGTCTATCACTATTACGTGGTATCCACTTCCTTTAAAATGTTATTTTCTTGTTTCATTAATATGATCCACCTCTTCCGCAACTGACTTGGAAAAAAGAAAAGCTTGATTAGTGTGTATTGACAAGAACAATCTCGATGAGGAATATTATGTGTTTTACATATTTTTCCCCCGATTAGCTAAAAATAATATTTGCTATACGAATAACACTTCAACTAATTCATGATAGAAATTGTAGCGAGAACGAAAAAATGTAGTTATTAAAAATAAATATGAAACCTTAAAACATTTCTTAAATGCAATACACATAAGATATGTTTTTCGTATTATCCAATGGCAGGCCGTCAAACGAATATCGATAAAATTGGTTTTGAAAAACATAAAGACAGCAATCAAATACTAAGACGAAGCTATGAAAAACGGGTTAAAACGCTAAATTTGAAATTAGTTTCTTTATCAACCCGTCAATTTTGTTGCTCAAAGCAAAGACGAGTTTGCGTACAACGTCTCATGGTCTCATCTACATCTGTTCAAAGCTCTATGCTGAGATTCAAATTTCTCCCAACGAAGATTGAAATAACTACCTTGTAATTATCTGCTGACATTTTTAATATTTAATGAAATTCCTTCCTTAAATTTCAGTCAAAAACATAAAAAGAAGCCATAACTGCTAGCAACATACTATGTGCATTCGATCTGTTTCTTTACAATCTTGAAAGCTCCCCCGTCCTCCCTACCCCCAAAAATCTTTCTGTTCTCAACAACATCTGTTACTGCTGACAAGCTGCCACCGAATTGTGATTTGGGCGAGAATGGTTGTCCTTGCCAGACTCACGCAGCGAACACACTTATTCTTCATTCATTTACTGATCTGGTTTGATCGTTTCTAGATTTTGATGGATGATAATGAAAACAGTTCTGTTTAGAGGCAGTTGCTATATTTTCATCAGTTTTTCATTTGTAGTATTGATCAGAAAGCTAGGCTTTCCAATTTAAGAAGACATCAGATAAACGAGTACAATTATAAGAAGAAAGATAGGGGAAAAAATACAACAGCATCAAATATCATCCAGACGATTATTTCCAAAAATATGTCCCCAGTCAGAAAACTAAAAAATTAAACTAAAGAAGCACTGGTGCAATTTCAAAGAGGCAGGTAGTGTAATTATCTTTAATTAGCCGCCCACCCCACCCCCTTCCAAAGGAGAAAAGTTTCACGAGTTTATTTCAAATTACAACAATTTATCAACCCTTCCAATGGACATTTCCCTGCAGTTTTCAAAACTCGGATGAGTTTTTTTCGCACTCAGGTGATAAACCTATTTCCGGAAGAAAATATTACCTGAGACGGTGAGAACGTTCCGATCAACAGACAAAGAAGACGATCAATAAAATCACAGCTGGTAATTTTCCCTTGTTAATTAATTACATTTCCTTTTAATGTCACATGGAGGGAGGATACAATTATTGTAATTTGTTGTAAACGCTTGTCAAAGTTTTCTTGCCAGTTTGATAAGGGGGTACAAGAAAGTCTCGGCGTTAAGTATAACTATTAAGATCTAATAAAAAAATCACTCGGTCATCTCTTTATTATCACAATCGGTGTGCTTGGCTTAGTATGCCAGGGCTTTTTTTAGCTTTACGCCCTTATATTTCCCCCAAAAAACAGTAGTGGCCGAGTAGTTAAATAAACAGCTTACCGTGCGAGAGCTTCCCGAGGCTAGCATCAGGTACTTCCCGGGAAATACTGCGCCTCATTTATTCTCCTTTACGAGTGACATACTACTGAGTTTGTACACGTTTTCGGAAATAAAATTGAGAAACAGTTAAAAACAATAATTGAGAAGTTCAAAAGGTACAAAGTAAAAAATCAAATAAGAAAAATAATACTGAAGTGACGTCTGGTCTTGGTTTGGATTAAATTAGAAAAGCTTGGTGAAAAAAATTCAACTTTTCATTTGTTAGTCATTATTTTGTCCTTTGTTTCTGTGGTTATTACTGGTATCACTTATGTAGCTTGTGCTTTATGACAACAGTGCCTGTATTTTTTCGTGTTTACTCTTCTAGTTGATATAAAAGATGCATTGTATTAAAGACAGGTGATGAAAAGATTTGAAATTCACTTTGACATTTCATCAATTTTTTTTAAAGAAAGAAAACTGTAAATTTTGCGTATGTTTCACTTGAATGAATAACAAAAATGACGTTAAAAGAGAAAGTTATTAACGAGCCTGTTAATCATAATTATTTTTTTGAACAACTGATTTTTACAAAAAATTTACCTTGCGGATTCGATTTTTGAAATGAGAGGGAAATTGTTACATAGCTGGAAGTAATTTTCTTTACTTCACTGTTTTCTTTTGTATCATGACAATTCCAAATCATATTTTCAACGTTAATGTTTAGCTTTATTTTTCTGTAGTGATTCCTGCAATATATTAATTAACCGCCTTGCGCGCCAGTGTTTTATCTAGCATATGAGTTGCTACAACAGTTGCTTACAATAGAGCTGTCAAGACCAGTAAGCACCTTGTATTTCAATTTATCTCTGTAAGATATCTGCGATGAATATCGAGGTTGGATATCTCTTGGATCAAAATGTTGTTACTTGGAGCCAAACACAGATGGTTGATGAAACTTAAGTTATTTAGAGAATATATTTGTATCCCGGTGTTCGAGAGACAGATACCATATGGCGTTTCATTTGGCTTACGTAGACTTATCGTCTTCTATTAAATGTTATTTTGTTCCACGCGCTTTACATTTGTGCTTTTGGGCTTGATTAGACAATATCTGCTGTGAAGAATTTATCTAAATTCTTGAAAAACTTTCCGTCCACTGAGCATAAGATTCATTGTATTTTACTTGGCAATGTACCACTGTTATCTAAGGTAGTAGCATGTTCCCAATATATTTATGTGATAGTACAACATAGAACAAAATAGAATAAGAATGTAGCCTCATAGAATTTTGATATCGATTATGATTTTGTCCATTAAATGCTTCTTTGAAGCAACTATTATAATCAAAATACTTTTCGCACAAAAGGCTAAAAATGAATGCTTCCAAGTTGCAGAACTCATAATCAACTCTCAAATGAGTTCACAAATAAATACAATAAGATCTATTTGTTTCAATATTGGACGGATACTAATGTAAGCTGTTATATGTAAAGCTTAATTTTCACAGTAAAATCAAACTTGGGGATTAAAGTAGAATTAAATGTTGATTCAAATGTCTTATTTTCAGGATTATTGCAAAGCTTTCAGCGCTTTGTTTTTCAAAATTCTGAACTATATCTTTAGGTTTCGATAGAATATAAAAACAAAAATGTCTGTAATTTTTCTACCCAGTAGGTCCTTTTAAAGCTAAAAAAATATTACAGTACATTGGTGCTTATATTCGGAAATGTGAATGTGTGATTTTAAGACCACGTACAGCTTGATGAAAGAAACATAAAGAATGCGTAATCACCTCGTTTCTTCTTTCTTTCTTTCTTTCAGATTTTCTTGATAGGAAAATCGTAATGTACGTAGTTTTCAGTTACAGAGGATTCTAAAGAAACCAGAAGCTGTGGAAATCGGTAGAAACCAACACATTGTCATTATTATTATTATTATTATTATTATTATTATTATTATTGGTGACTACGTTACTCTGTGCGTCCCTGATACCATGCCTTGATAGTGAGTGGTATTTCTTAGGGTAATGATGTAATGTATACACGGCATACAATTGTTTTTAGTGATAACATGGAAAAATATACGCTTGAAGTTTAAAAAAATTATTATTTATTATTATTATTATTATTATTATTATTAGTAGTAGTAGTAGTAGTAGTAGTAGTAGTAGTAGTAGTAGTAGTAGTAGTAGTAGTAGTAGTAGTAGTAGTAGTATGTAAATTTTCTTTCATTCGTTGAGTAGTTAAAAAGAAACAGGATACTGACTGTTATTCTAAGTTGTTTTGCTAATCAAATGTGCTAACCAGAAAACAGTTGCGAGAAATTTCAGAGATATTATCATGAGCGCGTCTATTTTTATTGTTAGCTCATCGTTTAATCTCATTTTGTGTGTCATTTTGTGTGTCTATAGTCTTTAATTAGTTTTATTTATTTATCTATTTGTTTACAGCTCGAGTAAAATTACTGTTAGCGTTTTGACGATCTGATTATTTATTCTGAAAGACATTCTTGACAAATAAGGTTCACCACTTGGCCACTGCTGCTTTATTATTGTACTGGTGTAATCAGCCATCTTACAGCCTACTGCAGCACGACCACGACCTCTGTTAAGTCTGAAGGACAAACAACATGACCACAGCTTAGCCTTTGATTATTTATCTAGATAAAGAAGATACACTCTGGGAGAAGAATATATTAAGCACCTATCTACAATTTAATATTATCTCATTGGCTGCCCTCCCTATACAGATTCTACCTTAAAAGGTTACTTGAATCATCACATCAAATTATCTCCAATATCAAATGTGAATATTATCTAAAGTCAAACAAAGTGCCATGAACTGAAACCCTTTTAGGGATGTATTAGAGTGTGCATTTGCAAAATGTTAAACCATTGCCTGGGGTTTCTGTTAATAAATAATATATTGAAAGGACAACACGATTTTGGTGACAAAGGGGAGACGAAATAACAAAGAAATGGATCCTTTCAGTGCAAGAATATTATTGTTCTAATTGGATTAGATAACATTGAATAAAGGTTGTTACTTTAATTAAAATTATATTAAAATTAAAATTAAAATTTGATTGAACTGATGCTTACAGTTTTTTTCTCTTTGAGGCAAAAAAAGCCATGTTTTTTGTAATAATTCTTTCATTTGAACATTACTTACATTCATTTATTTGTTTGTTTACAGTCAAAAAGTACTCTTGGCTTGGCTTCAGGTTTTTCCCTCTTACTTCTTTTATTCAAATTACAAAAGTTTGGTCAAATGTTGGTAGCAAATTTTTATCATCTACTTTACAACAAAAGGTTTCTCTGGTGTATAAACATTGAAAGCGATCTGCTATTTTATTACTAATCTTAAGAAATAGCACCAAATTATCTGCTGATTGTAGGATAAAAATCCAAAATTCAATACCCAGCAAGAATCCAGATAAGAAAAATGCAGTCACGTGTACCAAATCCACTTGGGTGAGGTAATATAGATTACTAAAATACGTCAAGGCAACTTCTGTGACGTGTAATATTTGTAATAGTTGAATATAATATGAAAAGTTTAAGAGATTATTATTATTACTATTATTATTATTATTATTATTATTATCTGTTGATTTTGTTAAGATCAGTAAGGAGGAGGTATTAAGAAGGGCGTCAGTCAACAGGATCCTTATTAGCAAATCCACATGAACCAACTAAGCTTCTTAGGTCGTGTTGTGTGGAAGGGCCGGCTTGAACGGGTAGTGATGACAGGAAAAGCGGAGGAAAAGAGGAGCAGGGTCAGGAGATCAAAGGTATGGATGAGCAGTTCGAGGTAATGGTTGAGCGAGAAAGACTTTGCTCCCTATTAACAGTTTACCAAAATTGATGTGGATAAGTGCTGCACCCTAAAATCTCATATCCTTTCCAACTCCATTTTTGTAAATGTTTACCCAAATTTTTCTCTTTCTTTCTCTACCCGAACATCAAAATAGGCATGTAGAACAACAGATCTTTTACAGTTTAATGTAGATCACCATGCCAGGTGCAGAAAGTAAAGAAAATCAAGAACAAGCTTGCAGTTCTTACTCTTATGTTATTTTTCTCAAGAAATTTTTTACTCTTCTGTAAAAGGAGAAAATTTCATCAATGCAAATGGAATTTTTCTACACATAGTAGGACTCTTTAGAATGGTGTATAAAATATTCGGAAAGGAAATGCCTCTGTCGCCTCTTTTCATTTTCATTTGAAACCTAATAATAATGGTCTTGATGTAGTTCTGTAATTTCCATTTGGTATTAATTTCTACTTGCATCTTTCTGGTCTTTTTTGTTTGGTTTTAAGGGCTTTGGAACAAAAATACTTAGACACTCTTTCCTGGGCATCGATCCCTCGTGCAAACCTTTCTTAAGTAATGGCTTTATTGGGGAACAAGAGGAAGTTAAAAGAACAATATATAATGTACAAACGAATTAAAATGTTTCCATGTAAAATATCTTCCTAAAATCGAAAGGACTATCGATTCTTTCTGCATCTTTAATGGGAGAATGCTTCTTCTCATTGAGCTTGTCTCGATACCGTTTTCGTTGTGGTGTTTCCTCTAGTCACTGTCCAATACTCGATGCCAAATGGTACATTCGGTTCACTTTTGGTCAGCTTTTGATACCATTTTTTCAATTCACGTACAGACAAGAAAATGCTGCTTCTGAAAATGAATATCAGTAAGTATTGAACGCAGTAAACAGATTTCTGGACTCATCCCCTTGCCATTGATTAACTTAAAGGATGATTCAAACATTAATTTTGTCTATCACCATAAAGACGTTAATCTTTCAATCTCAACATACTTGTTGACTATATCAGCCATACAGCAATTGCTGGTCTTGTTGTGACACAAACTCAGTTTCCCCAAAACAAAACCATTATCTCAAAAGGCTTTGAATTGCAACTATAAGGTACTTTGCATTTTCTACGTTAGCTTAGCTTATCCTCTTCGAGCCGTGGGTAGTTCATAATACTTGACAGTATCCTCCCCCATCTGCTTCTGTCTTTTGCTTCCCTCCCAGCTTCCCGTCATATTTGATGCTCCAGTTCTTTTCCCTCAGCTTCTGCACTTCCTCTCCTTGTCCTTTCTTTGCGACCTCTCTTTCTCCTTCCCTCTGGTGTCCAAATCAGTGCCACCTTAGAATTGTCGCTCAGTGGCTTCCTCAGAGTATTTCCATTCCATCTCCATCTCTTGAACCTCATGATCTCTCCTACTGGGCATGTTTGGGTCCGATAGGAGGGATCATTTACCACACCCAAACATGTCCCCTAGGACATGTTTGCGTGTGGCAAGGCTCATCGTTACTGATCTTCATTGTCCAGAAGATGCCGGGTACTCTCCTCAGACATTTTCTCTAAAACGTTTCCAGTCTGGTGATATGGCTTTCATTTTCTACATTAGTTAAGGAGTTTATTTCTACATTTTGATGAGAAATTTCGATGCAGCTAAAACTGCCAAATTATTTTCGTCAAATTTCGACAAAGAAGAAAAAGTTCTGAAATTTTCGACGGATTGGTGATACAAGGCGCTATAGCCTCTTAAAACTAACTTGGCGTAAATTCTCTCTTGATATCAAATGTCAAAACTATTTTCGGTATTGGTTATATATACCCTATTCAGGTACCCTTTATGTGTTTCTGATGTCATTTATATGTCTGATAATTATTTTACAATATTATGTAATTTGGAGGAGACTATTGTTTTCTCCACAAGATTCAGATATTCACTATGAATGGAAAGTAGCATAAATTTGAAGTATCCATTAAAATTGTTCCAAAGACAGCTAGACAGTTATAAAAATACTCAAGATTAAAAATGTCTTAAGAGTAATTAATACACTGTCCATAAAATGGCTTTTTTGTGAAAGCATTGATTAAAGAACTCTTTGACAACGACATTCACATTTGGCATAAAACGTTATATAGGCGTTTGGAGCGTCTTTATTTTCTGTTGTAGTTGTGACGTCATTTGTTGGCTTGTCGTTTTTCAACATGCGTTTTATAATGAGAAAGGTAAACAATTATATAGGCGTCGCTACGCCATTTATTATTTTACTTGTTATTATATAAATAATGCTTTTCTGACTTTGAAAATCGTAGAGCTCTAAAAAAGACAGACAACAGTGCTTCGCTTGTCATAACCCACAAATAACATTTCCACCTGCCTTTTTCACCAGAACTTAAAGACTATACAGCTGGTGCTATTATTAAATTTTCAAAATTATTTTGAAGTTCTTGCCATTTTCAAATCCAGATTTTACCATTTACTGTGAAGTACCAGGATATTTAACCCTTCTATTGGAGCGTCTGTTGGTTTAGTTCCTAATAACGTATGTAAGTTAAGAGTTGAATTTGGAACCAATTTTGACCGTAATTTTCGTCTTAATACTAAAATATGCACATATTCATGGAAAGCTTACCTTAAAAATAATTGCAAGAAACTTTTTAAATCTGTCATTGTTTAAAATGGGAAGATTGTCACAGGTAACAAACACTCTTTGGGTCTTCCACACAAAAGAAATACTGATGTCAAATATTCCTTTTATGTATGTGTGTATGTATGTATGTATGTATGTATGTATGTATGTATGTATGTATGTATGTATGTAGTTATTCGCCACTAACCAAAAAATACAAATGTTCAAAGGTAAATGTGAAAAACCTAATACATGATGCTATCCAAAATAGTTAAAAAATAAGAGTAAACAGAAACAAAAAAGAACAAAACAAACAGGCCGGACGGTAATCTAGAGAAACGGTGGCAGGGGTAGCATAATACAGATCATGAAGACCTTGTTTTCATTATTGCCCCTTTATTTGTAAAGCAGTTAGTAGGGATTATTTGAAGAATGTATTTGGTAACTTTAAATGGTAAATGGTAACTTTTCGAATGTTTCCTACTTTGAAAAGCTGAATGATAATTGAAAGCAGTATCTAGGAAATACTCATCAGACTAAAACTTAGGCAATGAAATATCATTAAATATTCCCAATGTTGGAAATTATTCTTACATGATACAGCGAGTGTTCTAAAACATAAATATTATGTTAAAAAAAATATTATAAAAATATTATGTTATAAAATAGTAGGGAAATTCTTTAGTCATGACTGGTTTTGTTACAGTTTACTGATTCATGATGAGTAACTATCGTTCACCGACGAAAATGGCTTGTAGCATTGTTGATGGAATTTGCTTATGTTAGAAGGTGTTTGCTTGACAGCTAATTGCTTTACATTTGTGATTGTTATCAGTTACGGTAGAGCTTTTTACAGTGAGTACTCAATTGTAATCTATCATAATATCAATTAAAATATATCATTGAACGCTTGAAGCAATATTTTTATATTGTAAATTAAACATTCATAAAAACACTTGTAAATAAGTCTGCACTGAATTATAACAAGCAGTCATGGGTGCCAAGGAACATTTTATTTTAATTTTAACTTCCTGTAACAAACAAGTTGAAAAATATTCGCTCGTGTTACCTCCATGTTTATTATTCAAAATATAGAGACCGGTTACTTTACATTTAATACGATATCTAACAAAATTATTCTTTAAATTAAATACATTACAACATATATTTGAAAGTTTATTTCTACTTCTGCTTATATCATTTTTATTTCCATAATTTCATTAATAAATATACTTTTTATTTTCCTTCCAGCTATACATTTCTTTTGCTTTCTGTGATATATTTGTTTAATTAACTATGCTTTTTGGTCTGTAAAAGAACTGTTTAAAAATCTGTTGCAGTATATTAATTGCTCTTAATAATACTGCCTTCAGTCAAAGTAGAAACCTTTTCTTGAAAATTCTGAACGTTATGGACTCAGAGGAAGCCATAGATGTAAGAGCTTTATCATGTCATGAGCCGTAAGCTTTTTCCGAGCTACTTCTCCGAGATACTTCTCTCATCGTCAGGCTGACGATGGGAGAAGTATCTCTCGAAACGTAGCTCGGAAAAAGCTTACGACTCATGACATGATAAAGCTCTTACATCAATAGAAAACTTTTGTTATTATTGTTATTATTGTTGTTGTGTGTTTATTGTTTTGTTTTTCCTGCTATTTCAATGTCGTATCCTACGCAGAGACGTGAGGAATTAAAAAAGGCTTGCAAACACAAATAAGGAACATTTTATTCATCTTATATAAAAAACGAATAGCTGAAATGAATAAGCCTTTTTAAAGATGTGTGGTGTGTAGTGCTATTAAGGACTATTAATAATCCTCTTTTCTTTAAGTCTGTGTTTGTAAATTCTTGTAATTTGATAGTTTATCCAATCCTTTTGCAGATACATATTCGTCATTAGGTACTGCTTTATCAATAACTAAACTTTTTAAAAGTTTATAATAAAAATGTCAGAGCTATATCCCTGAAGAGTCCTTTCTGTATTCACCCCAGAGTCCCATAGAATAATTGTTTGATTATTCTACAACAGCTATGGTTCGTGTTCATACAATTGATCAGCAGAGATAAGATTATAATATAAGCACGTTTTCCAATGAATATGCTCTTCTGATCGATTGTATCTCACCTTCCATTCATTGGTTGTTAAAACTGAGCGACTTGTTAAAAGATTTTCTAATACGAGTAGTCTTAGTATAATTTTTTTTTTTTTTTTTTTTTTTTTTTTTTTTTTTTACC
>RDPX01000050.1:197632-213084 GCA_003991215.1 Morbakka virulenta
AGTATATTAATTGCTCTTAATAATACTGCCTTCAGTCAAAGTAGAAACCTTTTCTTGAAAATTCTGAACGTTATGGACTCAGAGGAAGCCATAGATGTAAGAGCTTTATCATGTCATGAGCCGTAAGCTTTTTCCGAGCTACTTCTCCGAGATACTTCTCCCATCGTCAGCCTGACGATGGGAGAAGTATCTCTCGAAACGTAGCTCGGAAAAAGCTTACGACTCATGACATGATAAAGCTCTTACATCAATAGAAAACTTTTGTTATTATTGTTATTATTGTTGTTGTGTGTTTATTGTTTTGTTTTTCCTGCTATTTCAATGTCGTATCCTACGCAGAGACGTGAGGAATTAAAAAAGGCTTGCAAACACAAATAAGGAACATTTTATTCATCTTATATAAAAAACGAATAGCTGAAATGAATAAGCCTTTTTAAAGATGTGTGGTGTGTAGTGCTATTAAGGACTATTAATAATCCTCTTTTCTTTAAGTCTGTGTTTGTAAATTCTTGTAATTTGATAGTTTATCCAATCCTTTTGCAGATACATATTCGTCATTAGGTACTGCTTTATCAATAACTAAACTTTTTAAAAGTTTATAATAAAAATGTCAGAGCTATATCCCTGAAGAGTCCTTTCTGTATTCACCCCAGAGTCCCATAGAATAATTGTTTGATTATTCTACAACAGCTATGGTTCGTGTTCATACAATTGATCAGCAGAGATAAGATTATAATATAAGCACGTTTTCCAATGAATATGCTCTTCTGATCGATTGTATCTCACCTTCCATTCATTGGTTGTTAAAACTGAGCGACTTGTTAAAAGATTTTCTAATACGAGTAGTCTTAGTATAATTTTTTTTTTTTTTTTTCTTTTAGTTTTAACGTCATTTTTCCCCAGCAATTGGGGCTCAGACGGTGCCCTTCACAGGGACTTTGATTTGGCAGTGAGGAATTTCTTGGCCGGATGCCCTTCCTGACGCCAACCGATGGCTTTTTCTTTTCGCAAAGTTCTAAATTCTCCTCGACAGCTCGGGGAATCGAACCCGGAACTCTTGGTTACTGTGCAGTGCACTAACCATTAAGCCACGGCTCCTCAGTCTTAGTATAATATGCTCAAGATAAAAGACAACTTTATTCAAAATAAGTAAAAGTGAAAAAAACATCTTTGGTGTTAAACAACAATTAGATTAATCTAACACTAAGGAAGCTTCTACTGTACTAAAGATTATCATTTAGACTTGATTGTCATTTAGAGTCATAAATTTGTACCAATCACCTATAATAAATCATTATAGATGAAACATTTAATTGATATAATAGGAACTACAGTAAATATGCGGTATGAGCAAAATACTTTACGTCGTTGCAGGTAAATTTACCTCTGGGACCTTGAAATACCAGGTTGCCGTTTGACTGGGTTGTCTGTCTCATGGGAAGGAGGGCCTATTTAGTTTTGGCTGGCAACCCCCCTAGAGATGTTATCTCGATAAAAATGAAAAAAATACCGGTGGTAGTGTCACAACATCTTCACTCCTTTCTTATGAGGGCAGTTGATAAGACTTTGTATTAGCCTCACACTGCTAACAACTTTGTCTTTGGTGATTTAAAAATCCATCGTATGTACTGGTTGAGGTATTCGAACAAGATTAACAGACCTAGAGATGTTACTTACGACGTATCTCTTGCCCATGATCTTGTACAGCATGTTGACTTTCCAACAAGGATTCCTGATTCAAGGATTCCAGATCTAAAAGAGAAGGAGGACCTTCTCTTTTAGATATCTTTTTTACTTCTAATCCTGGCCATTGTATAGTTTCATCTTTACCTCCTTTTGGATCTCAGCTTTTAAGTACTCGGGTAAAAAAGCATGGGAGTTATGGTGATTAACGGATGAATCCAATTTTTAAACACAGAACTGTAACCTTATTAAAAGGTTTCACACTGTCCTGTTATTCCGGCTGAACTCGATTAACAGATGTCAATAAAAGTTATTAGCTGTAAATATTTTATCGGTCGATCTTTAAAACATAGAGCCTTGACACCTAGCACTTCCATAGTATTCCCTATGTTTTTGTCATAAAAAATATGTTTGGTTTGCAGTTTTGCATACAGGCCGGGATTGAGTTGGGAGCATTCGGCCATATTGAACACTGGTGGAACTGTGATATAAATCTTAATAATTCTGAAATTTATGGACTCAGAGGAAGCCATAGATGTAAGAGCTTTATCATGTCTTGAGTCGAGAGCTTTTTCTGCTCAGAAAAAGCTTACGACTCAAGACATGACAAAGCTTTTACATCTATGCAATATAAATGTTCTGTACCAAGAATCGTATAGATTTTCTTGTTCCGCTTTTAATGCTTGCTAGCAACGCGAAGATTGGCTTCAATAAATGGCAGTCAGGACCATACCATTTTGAGCCTTTCATTGAATGGTCGATCGATTTACTATACATATTCTTATAGCCATATTAGATAAAAGGAGTATGAATTGGTTCTTTTCTGGTTTTTTTTGCTCTCTAGTCTCATAGCCTACATTGTGAGCTATTCTTGATTTTGTATTGTTTATTTTGTATATCAGTTTGTAACAAGATGATACTAAGCTGGCGTTACTATTGAGCAAGCCTCTGTGCGGGGTTTTACAATGTCAGTGTCGAAAGAGTTTATTTCACTTTTTTTTCAGAATTTGACATTAAAAATTATGCATATATAGGCTTGTCTTTCTTGGTCAGAAATGGTATATTTCTGTCTAAAAAACAAACTTTTTAAAGAAAATTATTAGCATCATTCATATTAGCACCCACAAAAAAATGTCGTCCGTTAATTTTAAATAAAAATAACAGGAAATCAGCATATTTATTCAATCATATTTATAGTAAAAACACGTAAATAATCTCGTCAGCACTGGGGACCATCACTGTCCGTTAATTTGGTTTGAATACATAAATACACACACGCGCGCGCGTCGGGAGAATTATTCTGTACAGTGGCAAGAGTAAACACCCTACAAAGTTCTCTTCTCTTGATTATCCAATGATTGTAGAAGTGTAGTATAAGTTTAATTGCTATGTATATATGTGGTTTTTTCACTAACGGGGTTTTTATTCAAAGATTTGTAAACATTGTGTCTGCAGTACGATATGTTATAGGTAAGAGAGAAAAGAAGCCAGAAAAATGACAAATTTCAATTCAAAGTAGTACTGATCTACAAAGAGAGGGGCTATTTTCTCAATGCATTTAATCTTATATATGTTAGGCAAATACGTAAATCTTAGTTGGCTGAGCTCCTTGCCTGCAATATGTTTATGCATGCCACAACTAATACGTGACCTTTTTTTTATCAATGAGGTAAGAAAGATAATTTTTCTTCTTTAATTGTTTATTTTTTCTTTGTGTGATCTGCAGTGTTTTCTTTTCACTACATTACTTGAGATTCTCTGAGTTTTTTACAAGTGCTCCCTTTTATCTGCTTTAAAGAACAACACCATAAATAAATTATTTTGTTTTTATCTATCTAGTTTTTAGAAACCTTTGGGATTTTTTACTTCTGTGGTATATGAGAAATGTAGTATAGCATAATTCCATTGCTCAAAAGTTCGAATTGACATGTTGACCCCAAGCAAGCATTCGAATGACGTCAAAAATTAAATTCTTTGAGCGATAGAAAGAATAGTGTAAACTACTGAATGAAAGAGAAAATTTTATCCATTGCCTTTAAAATTACACGAGTCCACATGAAACAAAAATTACTATTAGGTTCTTACACGAAAATAATTAAATGTTGATCAAAGTATCTATTATTTGATTAATTTGTAAATGGAAAATCTACTCTTTTTAAATGCGTCTTGAAATATACCGTCAGGAAAGCTGACACTTTCAAAATTCTTAGTAATTCATATAATTAGCTACTAAAATAAGAGAAGTTGATATTTTAAAAAAATATTCATGACCTATCCTTATTGTTGGGTACAAATCTAAAACAGAAAATAGCACAATACATTTTTAGATCAAATTTTAGTTACCGTTTTAAAGCTGCTATTTTTTAACAAATCAGCATACAACAGTTTTTCTCCTTGACTGCAGAAAAGCGAAAAATATGAGTGTACCAAACTGAAATTTAACATGAGTCTATGGCTAATACGGCCAAATACTTCACTACCTGATCTATTGGGCCTTTTTCTTGATTAGATCATTTCTGTAGCCATATCTTTCACTTGACTAAACCATCCTTTCCCAAGGTCCCTATCGTTGGACATCTCATTTCAATCGTGCATATAGGGCTGATTCTCCCACAGAGTCACAATTTTTTTTCAAGGTTAACTTAACAGATCCCAACAAACAGGGATGCAAGGAAATATACCTTTCCCGATATTTTCTTCTGCTGCGTGAAAACGAGGCTGAGCTTGCGAAAAAAAAAAATCAAAATAAACTATTTCAGCATGGAGGACGCACAGAATCTTATAAAGTTACTGCTGAAAAATGTTGATGAGAAAATCAATATTGTTGTTATGAAAGAAGAAAAGAAATTGAAGTGGGGAAAAGATCTTTTAAACTTGCCATTGTTTACAATAAAAGAGATAGAAAAGCATCGTTTAAAGAGTGGTAAAAGAGGAAAGTCGATAGTAAAAACAATGAACAGGGGCAGAAAATTCAAGGAAGAGGGATATGTTCTGAGAAAAGCTTTGTTCACGAGATTAACAAAACGCTTTTTTTATGTTAAGGGACAATGCAAAGCTAGTATGAAAAGAGAAGTTAGAAGTATGACAGTTGGTTTGAGAAAAGACAATGGAGACGTTTGTGAGGCTAAATGTGATTGTCCGGCTGGGAAATCTGGATACTGTAATCATGTTATGGCTCTTTTATATGAATTAGCAGATTATTCACTGCATCAACTAAAGAAAATTCCTGAGGAAATTGCTTGTACAAGTACATCAAGACGATGGGGTGTACCCTCAGACAATGCCAAGTACCCCCAACCAGTTATGGATATTTATATTCAGAAGCAAGAAAAGTCTAAAGGTGTTACATGTACTCTTTATAATCCCAGAATAAATGTGGAAAATGATAATTTGATTGAACGAACAGCTATAGCACATCTTAATCTGGTTACAAAGGATAAAAGAATTGGATATGGCCATGTAATAAATTATTCTTTGCCAAAAGTATCCACTGCTTATGGTGATTTTTTTACTGGTTCTCCACTGTCA
This sequence comes from Morbakka virulenta, assembly GCA_003991215.1. Lineage (NCBI taxonomy): Eukaryota > Metazoa > Cnidaria > Cubozoa > Carybdeida > Carukiidae > Morbakka > Morbakka virulenta. The sequence continues at coordinate 202,844 of RDPX01000050.1, forward strand.
CATCAACTAAGTGTATTTGAAGCAAATTTTAATGTTGTTACGAATTTCGACACTTCTTTTATTTCAGCAAATATTAATGTAAATCATCAACATTGCCCTTTACCATTTGATTTGATTTCAAAAGAAAGTGATTATGTTCCTACAGATTGGGACATGTTAAATCACTCAGAATTGCTAACACTGTCTCAGATATTTCCTGAAACCTTAGAGAATTGTAGGATACTAGAGCAAGATACTGTGGGACAAGCCTCAAACAATCTTTGGATAGATGCAAGAAAGAAACGTATAACATCAAGTAATTGTCATAAAATATTTATTCGTCAAAAAAATTTTGAAACTTTGGCTAAAACTTTAATTAAAAAAAAAGACGAGAAGCTATTGCCAAAAATAGTACAAGAAGCATTTAAACATGGACGTGAATATGAACCTGTTGCTCGACAAAAATTTGAACAATACATGAAGTTCACCCTTAAACGAGATATCATAATTCGTGAAACTGGAATAGTAGTTCAACCGTTCCTTTTCTGGCTTGCTGCTAGTCCAGATGGCTTAATCACTGATAGAAATAAAAAATTGCCAGGGCTTATTGAGATTAAATGTCCGAAAATAAAAAGAAATTCAACTGCAAATGAATTAGTTAATGATGAAAAGTTTTATGTTGGAAAAGATTCAAATGGTAGATTATTTCTCAAAAAAAATCACAGTTATGGTTACTACAGCCAAATTCAGTTAGCAATGGGATTGTCACAAATATCATATTGCTATTTCATTGTTTACACATTCAAAGGATTGCTTATTGTTAGGACTGAATTTGATGAACCTTACTTTGCAACATTAGTGGAAAAATTAACTAGATTCTACAAGCAATATTTACTACCATGTTTATAGTTATATACTTATATAATTATATATACATATGTTTTTCAAAGAGAGGGGGGGTATTGATACTGAAATGTTACATATTTATATATATATATATATATATATATATATATATATATATATATATATATATATATATATTCTAACTCAGAAAAACTTAGCAATGTTGAGAAAATTCTGTCTTTTAAAAACTGAGAAATGAAACATTTTGTGTGACCTGAAAACTTCAGATAAAAAATGTTGTATTTTTTTTTTTAAAAAAAAAATTGCTTTCACTTCAGTAAAATTTCACAAAATTTGTCTTCTAAGTATCAAATTCCTCCCTTTTGAAATTAATTCATAGTTACCTGTGGTTGAAACTTTGTCAAAGTCCCTAATCTTCTTTTTGAATCAAAGGAGCCATAAAATTACACAATAAACATGAGACTGTCCATATTTGATTAATCGATCCATTTAGTGTTAAAGGAATTTCATTTCTAACTTGTCTAAATTTTTTTACTCTTCTAATGGCTCGCTCGACATGAATCCTCACAGAAGCAATGGTCTGGCTTTCTTTAACTTCATCTTCAGATAATTGTGAACGACCTTCAAGAAATGAAGGTATGTTAAGTTCAACATCCAGTGGTTTCAAAAGGTCTTTAATAGTAAAGCCTCGGTCAGCCATGAGACTGTCTCCTTTTTCCCAAAGAATTGGATTGATTAAGCCGCAACGTTCCACAATTTCTTTGTCTGATATGGAACCTTCATAAAGCTGACTTACAAAAGTAATTGCTCCTGAAGGGGCAATACCAAGCAGTCCTTTATATGTCACATGGCTTTTATAATATGAGTACATGCTACTTTGAGTTGCCAATGATGATGGCCTCTGACAAAAGAGTTCAGTGCAATCAATAATACATCTCGTAGATGGATAAATTTCTTTAAAAACTTTTGGCATAGTTTCCTGGATTTGGGCTTTAGAAGGCCATATAGGTATTGAACCTAAAGTGAAGTACATTAAGTTGATCCATGTTATTATGTACCTTGATGTTGTTGACTTTGATATATCAAAAAGCCAAGATGTGTGATTTAAGCTGAAGCCACCTTTGAGCCACGTGAGTACTAACAGAAGTTGATCCTTAGGTCTAAGCTTCACCTTTGGTCCCTGTTTTTTATTTGTTGGTGATATTAACTTTTCTTTACTTTTTGTTTTTGAGTCATAAAATTTTATGTTGTGACAGTTTTCCTTGACATCTAGTAATATATATAACTCATTGAATGTGGAAATTGTTAAACCAGTTTCAGATTTAAATAACTTTTCATTTTTAGATAAATTCTCATGATTGTAACTATTTGTCTTTAGGTTATCAAGTTCAGTTTTAAGATATATATTTTCATGTTCAAGTTCCTCAATTCTTAACTTCAAACGTTTAATTTCCTTTTCTTTTTCATCTTCCTCGTTTTCATTACTGGTACTTGAACCAGAATCTGTAAAATAATTTTCATCTTCATTTAGCAATCGTTTTTTAGGAGATTTTCTCTTTGAATCTACTACTTCTGGTTTAAAAGAAAATATTTTTGGTACAGTTCCTTTCTTTAAAGTTTTTCTTCCTTGTCCCAAGCTAACTTTGATGTCTTTTGCCTCAAAATGAAATTCACAAAGTACATTAGTCCTCTTTATTTGAAAATTATCTCCAGTACCTTTCCTTCTATATTGATTTATTATACGTTTCCACTGACGATAAAGCTTAGCATCTTTGGGTAGTGTAAAAAAACCAATGCCAGTTGGATTCATTTTGCTGTCATACGTTCTACTTTTGCAATTTGGCATGCAGCAGTACACTCCCAATCCGCCTTTTTTAATTTGTTTTGGTCTAGAGCCAGACGAACCAGCATAATTTTCTGAACACTCCATTTTTATATTAAGCAATCAATTTCTCATAACACAAGAAACGCCATTTTCTCTTTCAAAGCACTTGCTGGCTGTATGTTTTGATTTTTTCGCAAGTTCCGCCTCGTTTTCATGCAGCGAAAAAAAAATCTCGGGAAAGGTGTATTGAAAATAAAATAGATGAAGATTTTTTCGCATTGCAGAAAGATGAAGACTAGGAGTGCATCAAATTGGATTTAAGCACATTCCTATGGCTATCATGATTAAATGCTCTGTGAACTAACCTATCGGCCCTTAAGCTTAATTAGATCAATTTTGCAACTATATCTCTTACTTGCTCCTTGGTTGTTTAAATGCTCGTTTGTATTTACCGGGCTGCTTTTTACCAGCCTCTCTCTGTTGCAAGTGAAAGAAGGAAAAGAGAAAAAACGAAACGATTAACCTTTTAACGAAATTTCTCAATACAGACATCCAGGAATATCTCTGACCTGTAAAATTATTTATCAGAGTCTTCGATATTATAAAGAGGTATTAGCAAATAGTAGAAGAAACATTGAATTGTTATTGTAAACAAAGCAAATAATGCGGCGAACGCATAATGATACTGGTGATAATGATGACTGCTTGACTAAAAACGGCTAAAGCAAAAACGAGGTGTCTTCATACAAGTTATCACAAGCAAGCTGTTTGTTGTCAGATAAATTAAAGCTGTCAGTATTGCTGGAGTTCTATAGTTTTAGTCATCAAACGTTTAAAAAGTCTTCTTCAACAATGTTTGCTTGCAAAATTAGAATTAATTTCGAAAATTCATTGAATATTTGTTTCCTTCCTTAAAATACCCGCATTGATTTCAAAAACACGTTCTCACAATTGTCATCCTCTACAATATCAGATAACTATTTGTTTTGATAACCAAAGAGAATGCCGTGGCATAATGGTTAGTACACCGTAACCAAGAATTCCGGGTTGGATTCCTGGAGCGGGAGATTTTGGAAATTTAATAAAGAAAAAGCCATTGGTTGGCGTCAGGAAGAGCACTCGGCCAAGAAATTCCCCACTGCCATGTCCAAGTCCCTGTGAAGGGCACCGTCTAAGCCCTAGTTGAAGGGGAAAAAGACGTTAAAACAAAAACAACAACAAAAAAGCCTGAAGAGAAAGCTACAACAAGTTCAGACTAGGGAGTTCAAATAATTCATGCTACTTTATATGGAAATTATGAGTCTATTTTTTATATGTACATTACCTTTTGGAGAGTTTTTAGCTTTATTTAGTTTCACATGTATGGTGAACAAATAGTCTGTACTTAGGTTTAATATAGCCGTTAATGTTTTACAGATTAAATGACAATAAGATAAACCTCTTTAAGAATCTCTATCAAGAGGTTAGTATTCATATCATCAAGTTTGGAGAAAATCAATATGGCTTATTGTTCTTTAATTTGTTTAGAGTTTATTGCATGTCACACAAAAATGTTTACATAAAGTAAACGTTGAAAGCTTTCGAAAGCGTGACAAAACAACTATACAAATGAATTTTCACACTCAAAAACCTATTTTAAGCCTTCTTAGCAATTATAGATCTCTGAAGGCAGAGGAATAGACTTACTCCCATGGATTGGATTTTAATAAAAACAACCATTGTAGGAAATTAAACCTCGTTGGAGATAGTGTAGTCAAATCAAGAATGAAAATCAGGACAATGATTTATCGAGCCCAGGCTTTCAGAGACAGCCCAGTGAGCTTTTCTTATTTACATATGCTGTTATAGTGTTCACAGTTAGCAGTACCATCAATCACCTCAGTAGAAAGGGTGCATTTTATTTGTGGTTTTTACTTACGGTTATGTCGTTTCAAAACGTAATGATCTATTAAATAACATGAGAAATGATTATTTTCATTCTATGCTCAATGAAACGGTATCTCTTGACAATAAAAGATTATAGTATTTTCATTTCTCTTTTTCATCACGTCGTCACTAATCTTAATCTCATTTTATCAAAAATCAAAATGCTGTACACAATTTTCATTGCAATATTATCCTTCAATATTAATTTTAATTCAAGTTGTTGATAATAGATTCATTACTAGCACTTGTATTATAAGATGGATTAGATTACAAGATAAAGTTTTTTTACACTGGTTTCCAATATTTTTGTCAGTTGTGATTGAAAACCAAAGCAGAATGTCAAAAGATGGTCTTTTTTATTTCTTCAGTCTTGACCTTAATTTAATTAAAAGGTGTTATTGTTTTTATGTTGGTTGGTTTGGTTTTGTTACTGCTTGCCCAGTCACTATAAGAATAACAACAGCCTTAAAATACTATAATTTCCTAGCTTTTAATCGTTACTATTATTATCGTTATTTTTGTTGTTGTTACTTTCTTCTGTATCTGGTGATCGCACTCTCTTCCCGAGTTACTTTTTATGATCTGAGATAAGAGAGAACTGAGTTACTTTTGTGTCTGTTTATCTTTCATTATTATTATGACTATTATTATTATTGTTAGTATCATTATATTATTATTTATATATATATATATATATATATATTACTTTGGTGACTTTCAATGATACCTGGAATCACCCATGATTCTAGGGCAATACCAAGATATAGTTTATAGAGAGTGTTATTCGGATGGTGTGTGCCATTTTCAGGAAAAGGATCTTCTTTAGTTACTAGATTGCTGGCTGTCCTGGGATCTGTTTTATTCTTTTTCCCAATCCCTTCTTGATGAGACCAATTGTACAAATTACGATAAAGATTTTAGTTACCTTTATTTTGCACAATCAAGTAACTGCTACTTTGTAGTCTTCTTATTTGGGCAATGTCTTAATTTCTGTAATGGCGTATGGTTCTCTCTTATGTTACTGTCATATCAATGACAAGGCAAGTCTTCTCCAAGACAATTTGTGGTTCACCTTTATACAATTTATCTTCTCCCAACTTGCCTACAAATCTTCCGGCATACATAGCCTGCTCCCTTATTAGTTCTTTAGACAGGCTCTGTTTTGGATAATGCAAGATATCCTGAGACAATTCAGTCAGATGTTTCTTCCTACTGATTCCATATCCTGCATTTTGAATTGTACCATCTTAAATTATCTTGTGCTGCTATTACCAATCCCTTGAGTTTCTATCTTGAAACCTGCACTGCATAACCACTTGTGAGTATGATCTTTTTCTACATCTGTTTTCTTTACTCTTGTTGTATATCAGCAGTGCGTTGGTTTTTCCATTTATGCTCTGGGATATTCTTTTGATCTCTTCTCTTTGCTTTCTGTTTGAATCTTTTGACAAAACCTGTGACTAATTGTTCATTTTTTCTTGGAACCTTACGAATATTCCGGTATTGTATGTACTTTTCAGCTTGTTTTTAGATGGAATTCAGCTTCTTATTAAATCCATGTCAATAGACCAGAATTAGCAGATAATCTGTTATTTCAAGCTACGTGTTTAAGCCTTCTGTATTTGTTTTATGCGACATTTCTATCCGTGCTGGATCCCTCGGTTGATCTTTCTTGGTAAATATATTCTTCAATATCTGCCTTTGCGTGATGCATTCTTTCAAATGTCAATAGTTTTCTAGCCTTTAAGAATATTATCTTTGCTTGTTTGAGTTGCCAGTTGATGATGTTTTAACTTTATGCGACAGCTGGGACTGCCAAGGTGTTACTACTTTCACTCTTGTTTGTAGCATTTATTTCACTCTTTTTGGCAAACCTAACTCTCTTGTGGTATTCTTTTCTCGTCTTTTCTTTCGCTCCTGCATGTTGAATTCCATTTCCTCATTTATACCAAGGCACTTGTGTTAGCTTCTTCCTTAAGCGCCTTCATTCTCCAACACCATTCCTCGTTTCCGTCGCTCTTTATACCACACCACATCATTGCCTATCAGTTCGTACTCCTTGGCCCAGTTGACTGCCACAATCAATAACGCTTTGTTGTGTCGTGTTAGGTATTCATTTTGTGCTATTATCGTCATTATTATTATTATTACTATTATTATTATTATTACTATTATCATTATTATTATTTTTTATTATTATTACCTCAGCACTTTGTCTGGCTGTAAGAATTGCCGTCATTACTTCTGTTAGGCAAGCCATAACAAATGACCAAGGGCTAAAAGTAAATGTCTCTTGACATCTCTAAGACCTTCCCAGGGGAACTTTCTATTTCTAATAATGCACACATATCACCCTGTATCCTCAGTTTTTCCCTCTACTTTGCACACTTTCAATTAGACTTTCAACGACAGGAACAACCTACGTCTTTTTAAGTACCACAGTTTTCTAATTTTCCTCCCCAGGACCTGCTTTCTCTCCATCTTTTTCTTTCCATTTATTCATTTCTCCATCAGTAGGTATTGCACTCCAAGCAATTATACAGAAATTTTTTTCTTATCCATTATAAGAATGTCTGACCTTCATGCCCCCATATATTTGTATTGACTATGCACAATAATAATAATAATAATAATAATAACTATTATTATTGTTATTTATCTATTTGTTGCACACTTCAAACGGTAACAATTTGTCCTCGAGGCTTAGTGACAACAAGTCTTCTTAAAACTTCAGGACTTAACTGAGGAGTCTGGAAGAATTAAGGCTAAATGTCTTGTGCAGATCGACAACCTTAGTCTTAATTCTGATTTCCTTGAGTTTTTAGTGATAGTCTTTAGGGTCTGTTCCATGAACACTACTAATTAAAGAAATAATCGGCACATTCATAGAGTCAACTTTGTAAATTTTTTTTCTAGGTTTTGGTGTTTTTCAGCCCTTTTAACTTTTTTGTTTCAGATCGAATGTCATGTGAAATGGCAAGTTCCACTATCAGCCATTCATCCTATACCTTATCCTTCATGACTAAATCTGTGAGCCTTGCTTACATGGCTGATCTATTTGTATGTTAAAGTCCCTTAGAATGGTACTGGTGTTGTTCTCAATCCTTGCTTCTGATTTGTATTGGTACCATTAGCTCCTCTCATCAAGGCCGTATTTTCGGCAAATTTCCTAGTGAATCTTTTTCCCCACACCCAATTGTGTCATAATTTAAACTCCCTTTAGGATATCTTGCTGCATCGACTTAAGAGGTAATTTGCTGTTTCACCATCTTCCTTATACAATTAGTATAAGCTTTCTTCCTGTATGCTTTTTTCTTTGCTTTGACCTAAACAGTTATTGTAAAGGCTTTTGTTTCCCTTTTCATTCCTCCCTTACAAAGCCTCCTCTCCATGCTTGTAACTTCTACCGTCTGTTTTCAAATTGTCCATACAGTGCCTTTTCGGTCTATTTTTGCTTTCATTCATTTCCCTTTTTCTAATAGATCTCATTTCATTAGGCCAATAATTTTGTTTTTCTTCGCTTTTCTATACGTATTCTTGTAGTCCAAGGATTAAAGTTTTCTGGTGTTTCAGATACTAATAAGACTTCTTTCTCATCTGCTCCTTGACGGATATATTCTAGCAATATTTCTCTTCAGGTGCAAAGCTTTGTGCATCGTCATGAGAATTCTTGTTCGTCGGTTTAAATTTAGAAGCTCGTTCTCATTCCAATCCAGAAGGGGTCTTGAATATTGGACAACAGCTACCTCTCAGGTCTTGGTGGCTATGTTGATTTATGGTCATTCAGCTGTGCCTCTATGACCTTCCTTACTCTTCTTTTGTATTCTTTCTTTATCTTCTCTTTCATTTCGGATCTCTTCAAGCTATCTATTTCAAATACTAGAAGGTATCCGTAGGTTTTTTTTATTCAAGCTTCCATTAAGCGTCTTGTCTTTTTTTATCAAATTAATTTGCGCCTTCTGTCTGGATTTTCTTTCCCCTATTCATTATCAACAAGGGACATTTATTGAAACTAACTTTTATCCCCAAATTTTTACAAAACATTTCACTGTCTGCATGAAGGCTTTACATCTTTTTTTTATCTCTTGATAAGAGTGTTAGACCACCGGTAAACAGTAAATCGTTGAACCTATCTTTGCTTGAAGCATAACTAATTGATTATTACAACAACTTACAAATAACAACTTAAAATTTTCACAAAGTAATGCTGTCTGATTTAATATCTGGCAACAGATCGCTTCCCGTATCTTCAGAAGGCGATCATTAGTACTTGTAGTATTGCTATTAATTTTCACAAGCTCTTTTTTATTTCTTCTTTTAATGCTTGTGAGTTTCCTGCTGTTGATTTATCTGTTTTTGGTGTGAAATTAAAATTCATTTTCGACATTTTTATCTGTTTTGCTGATTGTGTATTTCTGTTTCGTCTTCTCGTAAACATATTGCTAAACAAAGTATCCTTGTTTTTAAGATTACAATTTAGCTCAATTATTGCCACTTTGAATGCAGTTTCTGTTTCTATTAACCCTATAACTCTTTCTTTCCTGACTATGTATTTCAGTCTACATCAGCTTTTGGGTGAAACATTCCATACATTGTTAAGGTCTTCCTTGTTTTTTGTACCAGACTTCGCCTTTGCATTGTTATTGTCATTATTATTGAATGGTTGCACACCATCTGGTGATGGATACCGGTAGGTAAAAAGCTCGCATTCGGCGTCCAGAAACAAGCCAGGAAAGTTGTGAACAGGCACAGGTACTGTAGCTACAAGAATAAGATAACATGCTAATCAAAATAAGATGGCAACAGCACTTCAACCTTGCAAGTGCTACCCCACAACAGGTGAGAAAAGGCACATTTCTCAAGCATTTGTTGTTGTTGTATGACAATAAATCATGACTACAGCACTCGCCACTTCTAGCCTGATAACTGACAATACATAGAAGGATATCCTAGTACTAGTACTCAGTCTGTTATTGCAGCATTAAATTTAGACTGGATGTCTGTTATTGTCCTGTTTGGTACGAAAAACAACAACGAATGGGACAAAAAAGTCGTGTTGTAATATAGGTCAAATGGCTTTAGTTTTGTTATTACTATCATTGTTATAATGATAATTATTATTATGACTGTTTCTCGCTGTTTCTTTTAATCTTCCTTTGGACCGATAATTTTCAGTTGATATAGGGCCAGCCACAACCAGTGGCATAGAGTAATAACTGTCTCTTTGTTATTATTGTACGTTGTACATTCTCTGTTTGTATGTATTGCAGTTTAATCCTTGAAAGTTACAACAAGTAACTAAAGGTTTCAAAGTCAACTCCGTCTTCTTCAGGTATCTGCCACCTTCTGTATTGCTTAACTTTTAACTTTTATAATCACTATCTTACATTTCTTTAGCCCAAATTCCATTTCTATATCTTTACTACTAATTTTCAGTGTCTTGCCAAGCTATCAATTTCCCTCTCATTCTTCATATAGTTTTAAATTATCCATAAAGAGCAGATAGTTTAACTTCAAACCTGCCTTTACTTTTCATTGAGCTTTAGTTAATGGTATCATGCAAACTACAAATAACAATGGCGAAAGAATACCATCATGAAAGATCTGCCTTCTTTTTTTACTTTTTCTAATATTCCCACCACAT
>RDPX01000050.1:214087-238825 GCA_003991215.1 Morbakka virulenta
AGTTTTAAGATTGTCGTTGCAGGTTGAGATTGTCTTAGTGTTGCAGAACACGATTATTGGAGTTTGTTGTAGACATATGTATTTATTATTGAGGATACAGTTGTTTATATTGGTAGTTACGATAATTTGTTGATGATACGAATGTTATCATAAAGTACTATACAGTCCTCTAACGAAAAGAGTCGTCGTTTTTCGGAATTTCCTTCGCTTGAACCAGCGCACGTATTAAGGGGTCAAGAAAACCACCCCTTTCTCACATCACTTCAGTCAACAATTTCCACGCAAGTGGAAAAAAAGATAGGGGTCTTTGATTGCTAACAGCATTACCCTTTGAATGCTCTTTCGGGCAGAAAACTGTCCTTCCACAAGTAATCCAGTTTATTACAGGTATTTGGTATTGACTATACTATCCACGTGACTCGCAATTCTCGTGTAGTGTTATCAGTTTCCTTATCAAATCACACTACGTAGCAACAGGGTGTGAGATATTTCAGTTTGGTTTCTTTTTGCGTTGTTGCTTTATTAATTTTTCTGTGATAACTATGTGTTCCTGCTTTTTTCTTCTTGTTCTACTCTCAGATCGTTTAACTATTTCATGTCTGTATTATGATGTTTCTTATTGTTACAGATATCTTTCCAAAATGTTGTCCTCTCCTGTCCTTCAGGATTCCCTTCTTATTTTTGATTCTCTCCATCAAGATGAAGGTAAAACCTTTTTGATAGTATCAGAGCATTCTATTTTGCGTTTATTGTTCTATTTATTGTTGGACCTATTATAATTCTTTTTTAATATTACTGCATTCATTATGTATCTTTCCAAGCTGTTGAAATTCCTTCTTATTTCATTTATTTTCTGTTCAATCCTTCTCTTACCAGAACTTTTCGACTGTGTACATATTTGGTGATCCTTAACATATAGATTGTCTTATAATAAATAGGTGAAACCAAATAGCCCCCAAACACTATGAAGATCATATTGTGCTAATATCTGGGTCCATGTTATAAAGCACTGGAGCCTATACTCAAGTTGAAGGGTATAATAGGACCTCGGGCACAATTAACCAATTGCGTGTCTGTTAAGTCTTTAAAGACATAGGGCGGAAGTCGAGATTTTTATTTTCTTAACCCCTTCAGGGACCACCAAGTTACCTTCTTTTATTATGCTGACTTTATCCACCACCATCTCTCTTTCCTCTTTTTTCTTTCCTATTAAGGCAAAACCAATTTTTGTTCTTGATGTTTCACCTCAACCCTCTTTACGTTCTATTTACTATACAACCAAGTTGTTCTACCTCTTTTTGCACTCTTCTTTTTATCTCTTTACTTTCTATAAACGTCAGTCATTCGTTTTTTCTGCTTGCTCTTGACTTACAATATAAATCCCCATTTTCCATTGCATTCCAGTCATTTGCTTACGGCGGGGTCCACAGTGCTCATCCATTGGACACCTGGTGTCTAAGGTACCATCATTATTTTTTAATCCAGTCCCATCTACCCCGCAATTTGGTTTATCATTACTAGACATAGCACTCATAAGAGGAGAGTGAATTGTGGTTATACCACAACCAAGGAAGATGGCAACCTTCTCGTGGTCTCTCCTGTGAGTAGCAGCTACACTGTGAAACCAATTGCTATCAGGATTGCGAACTGATCATCGCATTTGCTATGGATGGTAAAAGGATAACCCCTCGGCCCACTGCAAAAGTATCTAACCCTCGTGAAACAAAATCTACAGTTCATCATCCAAGAAAACAACCAAAACAATGGGAATTTGGTATTGGCACATGGAATGTTCGAGGCCTCACTGCTTACGCTAAACAAGAGTCACTAATTAAAGATTGCAACCAATACAACATTGACATCCTCTGCATACAAGAAACAAAAACAAAAGAACATTTTGAAAAATCCACACCAGCAGGATATAAAATCATCCTTTTGGAACAAAAAGAAGCCACTTTTCGCGGCATGGGCTTTATAATAGGCCCCAGACTATCGAGCTGTGGGTATGAATACAAATACATAAGCGACAGAGTATGCTTTCTAGATATTAGCATACCCACTCGGAAAGGTACTCCTCTCAAAACAAGAGTAGTAAACGTATACGGTCCAACTAGCGAACGTGCATCAGCATCACCGGCTATGCTCGAAAAATTCTACTTGGAATTAACATCAGCCATCAAGATACCATCGAGATGGAAACTATTCGTTTGTGGTGATTTCAATTCCAAGCTAGGAAAGTTAACACCGAATGATATCACTGCTGGTTTACAAACCTGTATGGGATCATACAGTATAGGCAAACGNACCACCATCTCTCTTTCCTCTTTTTTCTTTCCTATTAAGGCAAAACCAATTTTTGTTCTTGATGTTTCACCTCAACCCTCTTTACGTTCTATTTACTATACAACCAAGTTGTTCTACCTCTTTTTGCACTCTTCTTTTTATCTCTTTACTTTCTATAAACGTCAGTCATTCGTTTTTTCTGCTTGCTCTTGACTTACAATATAAATCCCCATTTTCCATTGCATTCCAGTCATTTGCTTACGGCGGGGTCCACAGTGCTCATCCATTGGACACCTGGTGTCTAAGGTACCATCATTATTTTTTAATCCAGTCCCATCTACCCCGCAATTTGGTTTATCATTACTAGACATAGCACTCATAAGAGGAGAGTGAATTGTGGTTATACCACAACCAGTGTTAAGTACGTGATATCATCAATACAAAGGTTGCAAACTATAGTTGAAATGTCTTTCCAAGCCATAAGACTGACTTGCCCCAGTTGGACACCATCTCCATATTTCATGCCCTCGGGGAGAGTTCAAGGTCCCACACTTTGCTGAAGGGTGACCTGAAGGTCTGTGAAGCAAAGGAAAAAACTGTCACAAGTCGAAAATCCAGTTTATTGACATCTTGAGAAATTATTATTATTATTATTATTATTATTATTATTATTACTATCATTATTATTTATTTTTTATTATTATCGTTATTACTAGTATTATGTATATATAGGGGGTCATTACAAAGGACCAAGGGTTGACAGGACATCTCTCTCTCTCTATAGATGGTATTTTTAATTAACACCTTTCCCCTAGCTGTCTCCAACAAGGCAGCCTTTTGTATAGCTCCAACATCACTATGTACCTTCAGTTTTTATGATTATGATTATGATTATGATTATGGTTATGATTATGATTATGATTATGATTATGATTATGAATATGATTATGATTATGATTATGATTATCATCTCGGATACTTTAGAACACACTAAACGATGTCCCTATCAACGGTATTTTCTCATATAAATATTTGAAATCTCGTGGATTTCTGGGAAAGATCCTCCAGAATGAAAAAAGGCCTGTACGATTTTAACACAAAAGAGGGGTTAGACCGATAACCCTTCTAACTTTCGGCCAATTACTCTTCAAACCGTTCCATTAAAAGTTTTTACATCCTGTTTGCGTGACTCCGTATTTGAATACCTGAATGATAATAACTTTGCAGAGGATCAGATTCAAAAAAGTTTTACTTTTAGGATCCCGGGTAGTTTAGAACACACTGCAATGATGACACAGGTGATAAACAAGGCTCACACTAATCAACCCTTCCTAATCATTACACTTTTAGACATGAAAAATGCTTTTGGTGGATTTAATATAACTTAATAACATCTGTTCTCCCTTACCATAACATTGCTGGGAAAATAAAGCCTTTAATCACCTGGCTTTACACTGAATTTACAAGTGACAATTATCACTGATCATTTCACAACTGAAGCCCTGACAGTTCGACTTGGCGTTCTGCAATGTGACTGCCTTTGTCCAATTGTCTTTAATATGTGTTTTAACACATTCATTCAATTTATTGAGGCTGAAAAATACAACCAATTTTGTTTTTCAGCTCACGATAAGACTGATTGCATGTTCAATTCTGTACACTGGTTTCAGTTTGCAGATGACCCTGTGGTCATTACTAATGGTAATGGGGATAGGGAGAATCAGGTTCTTTTAAACTGTTTTACTAAATAAAGTAACTGAGCCAACATAAGGGTTGATAAATGTGTCACTTTGGACATCAAAAATTCACAAAAGCTCTCTTCAATATCAACCCAAGCTTTTTAATAATGATGAAACTGTACCCCCTTTAACCATGGGAGATCTCTACTGTTCTGCAAGATCGTCTCTAACAAAGTGCTTGTTAATCTATCCACCCTAAACATTAACTGCCCCTCTAAAATGAATTTGCCCTCTCAAACTTTTACTGGTACCTCATTATTTCAAATGTTTCTAAGACTTGGGTCGCATAAAATCTCGACAACCTGGTCTCTAAATACATAGGCCAGTGGGTTGATCTGCCTATAAGTGCCACTCTTAGCTCTACTATTCATTCCAAAAATCAATTTGGATTCAACTTGCAGCTACCTACCAGAAAACTTCTACATTGTCAAACTGCCACCCTTTACGCTCTGACGTTGTCATCAAATGATAATATACGAGCATAATAGAAAAACACAAGCAAAAGTACAAAAACACATTATGAAATATATAAATCAACAAAAGAAGTTTTGAAAGCTGTGCAGACAGAACACAAAGAGGTAACTCAAGGTAACCATTCTCTCATTTCTGTTTGACAACGGCACTTCAAAATACAAGTTTTTGTCTTAAGCTCAAAGTAAGCTAGCCAAAAATATCTTCACCTTCACCATTCGTTACTTAAATTGTACCTTTTCAACTTACAAAAATCTATCCAAATGCAACCTTAGTCAATCTTCTTTTTGCTCTTTCTGCTTTGAGGAAGAAACCTTTCTTTATATTGTCGCCGGGTGCAAAACGTACCATCAGGAATGCCGTTATACTTGGCGACACAAATCAATATTACAGTTTTTAGCAGGAGCTCTCAAATTGCTTGAAATTTGCACAATTTAGGCTGATATCTGTGGATTCTTATCGCCATGTATTATAACTGGAAATGCCTTGCGGCCTGATTTGCTCTTAGTTATTATCTGCAAACCTAAGCTCCTTTTTTAGATGTGTGATGTAATAAGAAGTAGGATATTATATTATTTTCAACAAGAATATACCTGTCTATAAGAAGTGTCTAATTGTATTAGGAACATTATGATATAAAACAAATCAAACTTTAAGAAAATTAGTTATAACAAATTCAATAACGTTTATGAAGACCCTAAACAACTTTTTTTTATCGAGAAGATTTGGAAACACAATTCCAATATCCCATGTAAGGTATCTTAGTAGGGAATTGGCTCTCCATAAAATAACAATCTACTGTACATCCTTCGTAAGACGTAAAGATTAGAAGACGTAAAGCTTCAAAATAGAAAAACTCTCAGAGTAAGATGTAAATTGAACATCATCTTGAGCATTTTGTTCTGGAAGAAGGGTAGTTGTTTCGTCTTTTGATAGCGCTGGGGAATCAATAGATGAAATTTTTATTTTTCTTAAATGGAATGATAGTTCAAGTCAGCAAAAATTGTTTCCCAATTGGCTAGTTAAAGTAAGTTCAAGCTACGAATTCCAGATGCCATTAAGAAGCCTTTCTAAAGTACATTATCAGTTAAAATAATTTTAATTTAATAATTTTAAATTGTAATTCTTGCTAACTGGATAATCTGTCATCATTGGGCAACAAAATTTGGCTAATATCACTAAATTAGTCATTTCCAGATAAGCCTACGCGAAATTTGTCACAGACGTGCCTAATTAATAACTTGTTGTCATTGTCAGCATATCTTGGTAAATATTAAAATAAATAACAAGACAAAAATTAATAATAGGAGTCATTATTTGCAACCGAACTTTGTATTTTTTATGTAGGTATAATTTTCGACTAAGACCTTCTTATGTGCGAATACTTTAACGAAGTATGAAAACAAAATTCTCTGAATTAATCACCTGTTTTTATATCAACATGTCCTATTTTCCACATGGCCAGCTTGATTTCCAGTTTGTAATTAAACAACTGCAGCTTCTCGAAGTGTTTTGTAGTAAAAATTAATTATGTATATCACACAGCTTTCCTTATTTCCTCTCCAAACTTTTATGAGAAAGAAAGGCCAACCTATTTTATAAGGCTTATCTTCAGAAATTTGCCAAGGTTTTGTTTATGAACGGAAACAAACAAGATTCGTCTCTTGATCAATGATAAGGACTTCTTCATGACCAGATGTGGTTTTATGCTATTAAATAAATTCTCATTTAGTAAGTATTTCTTTTCTAATCCTTAAGTGCGTAAGACGTTTGAACAGAATGATATAATTCAAAACAAAGTTGATTGGAGTCTTTGTAATGAGTACTAAATAAAACATATTTTTGAGAGGCAGACCGCTATTTACTGCATGTGATATTTACCTTTTCATTTTTAATACCTGAAGAGAGAATTAATACGAGAACAAAGGAAAAAAAGAAATAATTCAAGATCAAAAGAAGATGATGGTACCTTTGTCTATTTATTTAGGTCTTGTGAAAATATCAAATGTTATTCCTGCAAGAAACTTTATTAATTTGCAGCGTTTAAGTTGCTTTAAACAATACTGGCACAGACCTGTCACCAATCACAACAACCAATTAATTTTATATCTTCTCACCAGAAAACGTTTTACTTGTTCTAAAAATCTTTCACTCATTAGCTCAAGTTTTTATACCCCTGGCTAGGCAAAACAGAGATTCTAAACCCAATATTAGTGGCATTCTGTAAATGTAATTTATTTCTTGTCAGAGGACCATCTGATCGAGATAGAAAACCGATGTGTCCAAAGAGAAGGAATGAATAGACGAACGAACATACAAATGAATAAATGAACGAATGATTAAATGAATGATTGAATGAATCAATAAATAAAACAAAAAATAAATGAAAAATAAATGAATGAGCAAGGAAAGAGAAGGATCATATTTCTATAAAAATTCTATTTTAATCGCTTAAAACTTGGTAGGTTTTGATGAAGCGACACAAAATTTCATTTGATTCGAGATACCATTACAGCAAAAAATTGCTGAAATGAAAAAGCTGTTTGATTAAAATTTGAAAAAGATCATTATCAGGAAGATACGAAGAGTTATTTTTCTGGTTGATACACTTACCTTTGATAACATAACTTTAAAAGGTACACAACTGTTTAAATAAGAAGCCAGAGATATCCTCGTTCTAAATTGTTCTTTTTTCAAATATTTTTATTTTTGACTGGGAAGTTTTATTACCATTTCTATAAGATTTTCCATGTACCTTGTTTCAAAGAAGCTGTCTCATAAAGGTGATGCTCTATTCTACATTAATGAAGAATAGGACCTCGGGATACTCTTTTTAATTCAGTTATGCAGCTATCTTTAGGCTATGGGGACATGTGCAACATTTTTATTCCAAGAGATTACTACAGAATTTCTGTGGCAAAATGTTTCCATGGTCCCACAGTTCTGGGTTTATATCTGTGAGCAGCAAATAAAATTGTTAAAAAAATTAAAGTATTGAAGGTTGAGATATTTTTTTTAATGACTTTAAAGAGAGAAGAGGCCATATCTTCTTTAGCAATGTTGCCTAACTGTGACGGTGAAGGGAATGGTTCTCAAGGGGGAAAAAAGCCAATCAAGGGGTCTTTAAAAATCGCTTTCAATAAATATTGATTAAGGACTCCAAACCTCTTAAAGATTTATACTCATGGAGAGGTACTCATGGAGAGGTTGTATTTTCATTTCCTCGTAAAAAGACTATCCAATCCTTGTTTAAAAAGATACGGTAATGAGAGATAGTACTTCATTGCCTTTTATCAGGTCATTTGAGACCTGCACCCTGACAGAAACATGAACGCCCATGGATACTGAAAGCTAAGTAGTCTCTCAATGTCGTTCAATCTCCCCTCTCAATCTTTATCTAACTTCTCCTCGGACTTAAGGTCACTTAATAGCGAAGTCACTTAATCCATCTTATGCTGCGATCGCCTGAAAACAAGCTCCATGCAGTTCGAATGGTATTCTAAGACCTTGCGTATAGAAGATACTCGATAAAACAATGCTGAGCCGGTATTTGCAATGAAAGAACAAGTACTTTGGAAAAATGGCTTGGTGAAAATCCCCAACTGCAGGAACGATGGTATAGCCAATGCAGGCAAGGCTGTTGAAGATTTGTATATGGATAAATTTGAAAACTTCCATTGAAAGTGTAAACAATTTCGACTGTAATCTACTTGATTTATAAAGATTTTCAAGGACATGACCATTTCTTTAAAGTTAAAACCTTATTATCACCAAAGCAGATCAGGAAGATGTAGCAGTAACAGGCACGACTGCGTAGTTTTATGGAACAAACAAGCAGAAGAATTTCACAATGAATTAGTATAGACCACATGCTGACCCGACAAACTCTTTAACGAGATGATATTCATGAATACGAAAGTAACTAAGCGTTCGAGGAGAAATGGAGATGGACCTTAATTAAAGTAACCTAAAACGTTAAAATTTTACTTTTTCTCCAAAATACACAATCAAAATCCAGAATATGTACCTGTAATAAGTTCAGTCAGCTACCATTCTAGTCAAATATCAAGATATATTGACTACCACATGGGTCCCTTAAAAAAATTACGGTCCAGAGACTTTTTAAATAAACTTAAAGGAGGCAAAAACAAGCATAAGGTGTTCTTTTAGTACCTACTATATACATTTTTCTTTTACCATTTTTATAAACTGCTTCAGGAATGATTGGAAGCATTTAAAAAGGAGCAGTGCCTTTATTCTGTTTAACAAGATCTCCAGCAATAACTATTTAATTCCTAGAACATATTTTGATACAAAAAAATGTCTATTGAGATATGCAGCAAAATCAGCGGCTAAACTGGCGTTTTAACAGACGCAGTAAACATGCTGCAAATAGCATTGTAATACTTTCATCAAGCAATAAGGACAATCTAACCATAAACTGTTGCTGTCATAGAACGACTAAAGAAGCTGCCAAAAATAAATACAGATTCTAAGGGGAAGGGTGAGAAAATTTTTGATACATAAATTACAAATCCCAAGACTGGTTGTATTTAAGTACAAAAATACTGAAATAATCCTCCTTTGTCTTATGTCTCCAACAGTTGGGAATTCTTATTCACTTATAACATCGTTATTCTCGTTCAAGCTAACAAATTGTCGTTTCATTTTTGAGGCAAGGGAGTATCCTATTTTGGTTATTCTTAAATTTGTAGTCAATTGGATAGTAAGTTTACCAATGACCAGCACCCTATGGGTACAAATAACACTGTCAAAAGTCGTCGGAAAAACACACATAAAAAATTGTTTTAAGAGCATCAATGTCTTTAGCTATCTTTGCAGCAAATGGTAAAATAAGAAGCAGTCAACTACCTCTTTATTAAAAGTGACGTCATAGGCTTTGCACATCTTTGAATGCCTATAGTTTTTAAATCTAAAACCTACAGCTATCAGAAGAGATCTATTGTTATTGATTGACTGCCATAAACAAAGCAAAAATGTGGCACTAACTCACCACCACCAACAACAACAAAAACAACAACAACCTAATTTTTGCACATGATATTAACGTTGTACCGTGTTTGTGTAGGGACATATGATGGTAACGATAAAAATGGTAAATAAAAGGAGAATACGAATATTTGTAAAATATTACTTTATCCAAGAAATAATTATTTG
Organism: Morbakka virulenta; assembly: GCA_003991215.1. Lineage (NCBI taxonomy): Eukaryota > Metazoa > Cnidaria > Cubozoa > Carybdeida > Carukiidae > Morbakka > Morbakka virulenta. The sequence goes on from RDPX01000050.1 coordinate 223,759, forward strand.
TTATCTTTGGTATTTGCAGATAAATTACAAGATGGGGGAGGCGGAAAGCAAACGTGACCAATGAGATTGCAGACAACGAAGAAACGACTTGACAGAAACAACTTAGCAGTACAAAAAGATGAACTGTTTTAGGCTTGCTCAAACAGTATAAACTTTAAGTCATTACTTAAACAACAGGGCCAGACTATAAAACGTGGAGGCACTCTAATCATACTTCAGTAATTCAATAAGCCACTGGCACTCATAGACACAGGCTCAAAATATTTTTTACATTTGAGAAAGGCCTTACCTCAATAGTACGCAATCTGCATTTGCTTCCCTATCAGCAGGCTCAATCAACTCGTGGATCAAGAAGTAAATAAAAATAATGATGATGCCAAAGGCCTATCCATTTTTGCCTGCTACGATAATCTAACTGTCACACCCAACTACTTCTGTATTTTATCATCACTTAATCCATTAAGAGACTAAAAGCTCAGGTAGTTAGCCAGTCGTATACTTTTAAACTAGGAAATTAAGCGACTTGTAATCAAAAATGAATCTCGCAATAAAGGAGGAAAAAACTCGAATAGCCCAGCACGACGAGCAAGTGGATCCACCTAAATGAATCATTGCAAGCGACCATCTCTGGAGATTTAAAAAAACTGACTACGTTGTAGAACTGCATGAATTTTGACCCGACCTTCACTTGAAAGCAAGCAAGAGAAGACGGCGTCACCATGCAGTATTGTCCTTTAGAGATAAATGCAAGGACATTAGCTAATCTAAAGCCTTTTTTCTGATCATTATGCAATGGTGGTATTTTATTTCTAAGGCGTGCTGAAAAATAAAACGTTAAAAATTTACAGGTGAAATCTGTAGTTAGAAATGAAAATAACGGTAAGATATTGTTTACATATGAACAGTGGTCCAATTTATAGCGGTACCAAGTTCCTCTGTAAAGCCTTTGCCTACTGGATCAGCATGCACCATTAGTGTACCAACTATCTAAATAATTTATGTTAGTTCTTATAGGGTAGCAGGTGTTTCAATAGTAAAGTAAAGCATAATTAAGATATATTTTTAAGACCAACTTCTATTACTCCCACCTGCAACTTAAAAATCTTCTTTAAGAGTGCTTTTCAACACTGGAAAACAGAAGACAAAACATGTCGTTAGCATTAGCCGAATGCATTATTATTAATGGGAATTTTTTTAGCTTACTGTGTTGCTTTCAACAGAAAAGGAATTCGTAAGTTTCTTAAAAGCAGCTATAAGAGAACAACAGTTATAGAAGGAAGGGAGAGAGAAGGAAAGACAGACAGAGGAAAACAGAGAAATAGAGAAACAGAGACACCGAAAGGCAGAAAAGAGAAAAAACAGATGAGAGGTGGATAGAGAGTATAACTGGAAATTAGAATTAGGGGAGATCTATCAAAGATCATCAGTCCTAAAACGCAAAAAAGGTTGACTTTGCTGTTCAAACATAGGTATTTACATGTTTCTGGGCTATTGCATTTTATTATGGAATAATTATATTAAGGTCGTGTGCGAAGTTTTTTTGAAGTAGATATGTATGTTACTTTTAGCTGTAAGGTTGCTCAGTAGTAATTTTGACCCTGATAAGAAAAGATCATTTCAATGTTCAGTTTTCATGTAACGAAACTGGTGGATCTTGGGATTTTTTAAGACAGACTTGCAATGCCTGTTTAGATGCGACAACAGTACTCGGACTGATGGTAGATTTAGACCGATACAAAATGGACACGGTCATCAGATGCTCTCCAGCGTGAAACAATCCTTTTGAAACAGACTTAATAAGAGATTGAACATAAGAACCCCAAAAAAGGAATCTAGAGAAAATGTTCTCTGTGTATGAACATCAACAGGAAGACCTGGATTGTGCAAGAATTCCATGAGTCCATTGTAAAGAGTTGTTTAAAGACCTTACTAATGACAAGGGAAAAGACTTTCAGGTCGATGTTTGCCAGAATTAGATGAATCGTTTGCATTCATGAAGACAGGAAAACATTGAAGGCATTCTAGAAAAACGGAAAACAAGACTAAGAATAGGCAATGAGTGAAAAGTTTGGACAACAAGGAAGATAGCTCACATTCTCTAAAAACAACCACCGCTATCAAATTAGTATCAGTAGATTTAGACTGATCAAATCCGTAAATAACATTTGCAACTAACCTTTGATTTACAATGACGGCGTCTAAAATCTGATCAGTTGGCAAGGAAACTCCGGCATAGAAACACCAATATCATTCAGAGCAAAATAAGCTGGTAAAAGTCTAACAACTTCAGTTGGAGCATCAGAAACCGATCTGCTGACGAATGAATGATAAGGTATTTCGTTAGTAAATTCACAAAATTGATCTCAAGTTTCAAAATCTTACGATGATGCAGCTTCTCAACAAAACTTGAAACAGTTATCATAATCTCTACAGTATTAACAACATGATCAGAAGGTTCAAAAGGAGGTGCAGATGAAACGGTACTATGATCAGGAACAGACGTCATTAAGATATGTCAAACAGAAGGCTGTCTTGGTCCTGGACCATGAAATCTTGTGGAAAATCAGCAAGCTTTATAAGATCATAGGGAAGAGTAAAGCTGTATGTAATTTCTCCAGGTCTAGCTTTATTATAATGACCCAACCAGGTCGTGTGCCAAGCATTGAAGTCACGAAAGACAAAAATGTTAACACTATGATGCCTGTCTAGAGCCTTATCAATGGAGTCTGATACTGTCCCAACAACTCATAAAGAGACAGAAGAGGCAGATTGATACAAGTAAGACAGGTAACAAGTAGCCTAAAGAAGGAACAATCTAAAATTCCTGAATGCCCTATCTTTATTTGAAGTTGTTAGCTCAGAAATCCTGTCGAGCATAGACAGTAGAACTGTCAAGATGAGTTGTAGAGTCTAGTTGAAAAGAAGTTAGTCAAAATGAAGATCAGAATTACTAACACTGTTATTAAGGTTTGTCTCACAAAGCAGAAAACATGATCAGAGTCATAATGAAGGAAAATTATCGCAAAATAAAAATGGGAACGAAGATCTCTGACACAAATAAATGCTAAGGAGAGAGTATTTTTTAAAAGATAATAAATTTTTCTGGGCCTGTGTAGAGCCAGTACTACCACTGCTTAAGTTGACACTCTCGACCTTTGAGCTATTCTTGTATCTAGAGATTCGTAGCACTACGTGGCCTTTAAAGGTCTGCCAGGTACTGGGCACCATTTGTTTGATTAAGACTATCATAAAAATTTGAAAACAGAAGTGAATGTTCAAATTCAGTACTTAAAGGCAGATCATCAAAATACTGACTAATTGTGTGTAATTACTGTAAAGTCTCACCTACACCAGACTTGTGGTGAAACCTAATCCGCACGTGCGCAACCTGATCCTCAGGAATCCCCCCACGTGAGACATGTGAGCCAAGTTTAACACGTGTTGACCTATGACCTTTAACCTTTACTCCTTTTTACCTATGTTCCTTCCTAAGCATTTCCGTTTCCGGTTGTGTGACTTCCGCTTATGGTTTCCGGTCATGTGACCTCTGGTTTGGCATCAGCATTGGCATCAAGAGGTATAGGTATTAACCCCTACGGGGCTGGCGATCACCAAGGCTTTAGCCTCAATACCTATACCTCTTAATGCCGATGCCAAACCAGAAGTCACGTGACCGGAACCGGAAGTGGAAGTCACACGACCAGAACCGGAAGTGTTTTGGGAAGGAACGAAAGACTGATTAAGACAAGGTGTACGGCTTANAAAAGATTTCCGTTCCGGTTGTGTGACTTCCGCTTATGGTTCCGGTCATGTGACCTCTGGTTTGGCATCAGCATCGGCATCAAGAGCTATAGGTATTAACCCCTACGGGGCTGGCGATCACCAGGGCTTTAGCCTCAATACCTATACCTCTTAATGCCGATGCAAAACCGGAAGTCACGTGACCGGGAAATGGAAGCGGAAGTCACATAACCGGAACCGGAAGTGCTTTAGGAAGGAACAACAAACTGATTAAGACAAGGTGTACGGCTTAAATTTTATAAATGCATTTACATAAAATAAAACTGATTAAGACAAAAATTCTAGTATATTTTAGATGCTGCTAAGCAACCTAAATGTATCCTTGGAATGATCAGAACAGTATGACACAATATCAGCAATATTTTTGTATCAAGTTTTCACTCTGTTAAAATACTCAAAACTTTAGAACTAAAAAATGCATCATAAATTATAAATTCAAAGTACGGAGTAAAATTGAGTTTTCATTGTTATTGTATCCTGTTGTACAATGAGCAGAAGCAGTGACATTTCTAAGGAAGACAAAGATACCAGGTTCCCTCAAAACATTTTTTGACTACTTGATTGCCCTTTCTCCACTTTTTGAAAAAAGGTCTCCTCTGTATTTCTTCTTTACTTAATTGTCAATATTTGTCTCTTTTTTTTCTTTTTTTCTGTTTGTAAGGCACTGTTTGTAAGGTTTTACGGAATATACTACGATAACAGGCAGCTAGAGTGGTCGGTAAGTAATTAGCCATCAGAAAAACAAAACTTAATTTTGAACTTAATTGCAAATACAGAGGGGCATATCACTCCTCAAAAAACGTGGGGGAAATATGTAAAACAAAAGGTTTCATACAAATTTCTTTTTAAGGAACAAGAGATTTTTATTGAATTTCCTCCTTGGGATTTATGTTGAAGTTTAGGGAAGTAGAGCTTTGTTTCTATAAACACTGAATATCTATGGGCTACTCGAACTCTCTTGTCATTCAAATATATTATGTCAAATCTTGTAACTATATTTAATATTAGGCAACCATCTGGTTTCAAGATCATGATATACACGTTAAATAACGTTTCAGTTCTGGTGAGTCCTGATATGGCTCAACAATTCAGTTCTTGATTGGGTGGTGGTTGTTGCAGTTTTCACAAATAAATGAATCATTGTTCACATTCAACCTTCCTAAAGACCGCTTTCTTCTTTTCCACCTCTCTTCCTTTCTCTGTACAAGGGCTTCTTCATGTCTCCCTGCTTCTAAGGTGAGGTTTTCTTTTTCCTTCCAAGATGAACGTTGTGTTGTGCATACTTCCCAACTATCTCTATTCACATTAAACGGTTTCATGTTACTTTTGCAGTTATCTTATCTCAAGAACAGATGCCCTTTTTCCTGGAGCTGCCCCGAGGTTCACTGGAAAAAAAATTTTGGGGATATATTTTTTCATCTACTCTTTTTTACATGTCCAAGCTATCTTACCTGTTTCTGCAGTATCACATTTCCCAGGTGTGTTAGCCCCGAGTGCTTTAGTATATCTGCATCGGGTAACTTGTTCTGCCATTTTTTCTTCAGCAAGTTTCCTAAGCACCTCGTGTGTAATCCTTTTTACTTTTCTTAGAATACGTAGACCATGTCTCTGAGCAAGTGCGGAAGACTCGTACATACGAATCTTGACCTAGCCTATATAATTAGTGCCCTATAAAAGAAACTGTTTGTGAAGTTTAACAGAATCTGGAGGAACTCCCCTAATCCTAGGATGGCCCACATTTGGCACCTTCAGGTTTCTAAGGCTAGACTGGCCCCTGAACGAAAGGTCACACCTCAATTTATGAAAGCAAGTGGTCCTAGTTTACTTGAGAATTTAAGACTGGCACTAATCTTAGGGGTCGCGATGATTAATTTTAATGGGTTATGAAAGCAAACAGAATCTGTTGGAAAAATACACTTGTTACAGCATGTAGCCACACCTACTTCTCGGAGGTGCTCTCTATATGAGAGGGCTTTGATTAACGATTAGTAGGTCTTGTTGTTTATTGTATATTACGTGTTTTCTGTCTATCCTTACTTGCTTTGTCCCCTCTGTTCTGATCTTTCATAAATGAAAGTACGTAAAAGGCAAACAGTGGCCTCACTCTTTTTCAGGACTGTCATCAGTAAACGATATAGTATAGATAGAGATTTTCTTTCAATATAGAAAATTCGTCACTTAAACCTTGTCATCACGTATGACTACCTCACAATAAACTATAACCAGATTAAAATGGGCTAGAAAACAGATGTTTTAAAACAGTTTAAAACTGCCCCGCGAATTCTTTGAAGCTTTGGAAGTGGCAAGAGGTCTTTGATAACCTTGCTTTTCAATGGGGAAATGGTATAACGTTTACCTTACATTGCTTTCTTCTATCAAACAGCAACTTTACAAAAGGTTGACACAACTTCGTTTTGTTGGGTCATTGTTAAAATAGTACGAGGTAAAGCTCATCATGACGTTATGAACTTTAGATGCTTCTTGAAAAAATTTTTCTCACAAATTTTCTCAGTACATACCCTATGACAAAATGTAAGTTTGTACCTTCTCTGTTGCAACTGAGTTTTGAAAAGCAAAATTCCGAAATTTGGGGCAAGTTAATCAAAAAATATGTTTTTTCAGGGCTTTCATAGCTCGAACGTTTCCAAGTTAGCTAACTTATTTCTGTTTTGTTTAATACACTTCACCCTCACATCAATTCTCTTATAGTTTGTGTATTAAAAAATGGGTACATATGAATATAACTTTATGGATATGTATGCATAATTACTCTAAAACTTTTGTTTTTTGGAGCTTACTGATGACCTAAAAAATACCACTCCAGAAGTGTAATTTTTAAGGCATTGTTTATAAGGTCTGAGTCTTTTATTAGACCAAATGAAAATACACTGATCTGCTCATCGAGGATTTTAAACAAGTGACAATAATCTAACGTATAATTGGATATATATATATATATATATATATGTTGTGTTATGGTTTTTTTCTGAAGTTGTTTTAAAACCGTGTAATTCGTTATGAAAATATCGTTGTGATTCAGACTTATTCAATGCTTTGGTTTGGATACGTCCCTGCATATTTGGGATAAAGAATACGAAATTAAGAAGAAACGTAGCCATTTTAACAACAAAGGAGTATAAATCTTCCAAACTGGTAATCCTGTTTCCAAATATAAAGTCTTATTCTCGTATAGTAAATAAATATTATGCCCTGATGATTGCTTTTCACATCAAGTTGAAAAGGTTACTAATAAAACTGTGAGGACAGTCTGATACAAAGTCTTGGGTCTACATAATACTGATATATAAATAGACAACCAATACCCCAAGGTTTACAAAGAAATTTTCCATGTCATAAACATACATGTACTACCAGAGACCAATGTTTGTAACACAAACCCAAGGTGAATGATGAATATTTCGGCGATATACTGGTTTCCAAAAAACATAGCCAAGGAACGTTCAAAACCTCCTAGGTAGCAAAAAATATATACCCAGCCTTTTTGTCAGAAGATTTAAGTGAGTGTTGAGAAAAAAACGTGCCAGAAATTGACGTGGACCCTCAAGGAAGATTTGTTAAGGTGTGGTAGTTTAAGAGGATCAGGTCCCTTGAGTGTTTAAATATGCAATAATTAACATGGTTATCAGACAAATAATTTGGGCACAAATATTTTTATTGACAGTATCATGTATTTTGTCTTTATAAGAAAGGGTCGAAATTTACACTTTTACTTTGTTTCTCACGTGTTTGCCGAAGCAATTCCGGAATTCCTGTTGCTCTCAATCCATTCATTGTAACCTCTTAGCCTTTTGACGTTTTAAAATAATGTTTAGCATCTTTCATGACATTGGTATGAAGCAGCGTCGAAACAGACCGTTGCAAGTAAACTTTGATTGTGATTACATCGCGAGTCAGATCAGCTTTTAGTGCTACCATTATTGACGAACTGAAGTACTTGATGAAACCCCTTATTTTTATCTTTAAACTACTCTTCGTAGTCAGATCCAAAGATTGCAACAAACTTTTCATGCTTTTTGGTACCACAACAGTCTCAATCCCGTGGTTTGAAGGAACATCTGTTACGTTGGTATTAGATTGATCTTTGAAAGCATTCCATATTAGAAGACTTTTGTAATCACTTAGCCAAGATTTTGCTTCTTTAACCCTTGTACGATAAACAATAGCCTTCGGGCAAATTAACGGTTGGGAGTGATCTTTGTGCTTCCCCTTTGTGAATTAGTTAGGATGGTAGGATTTTTCCAGCATGTGTTTCACACATTGCTCAGGAAATGCTTCTGTTTAGAAATATTGTAAAGGCAATGCTTCTGATTAGAAATATGCTTTTCTCCCTTGGCTGCCATGGTTATATTAGCTGTGGCAACAAATTTAGGTGTCTAATCTGCATTTACAATCAAATCGTCAGGAAAATTATTGAGTAACACTTTTTGTGAAATTTCGTCATGTAACTGAGACTTGATGTTATCCTACAAAGAGTGTGTAATAATTGGTCTTGAGGTGGTAGTTACTATTCGCAAAAATATCATTTGTTGATACAGAGATTTTACCCAGGATCGAGTTACTTCAAAGGTCATTTATTTACCAAACTTCTCAGGATTGGACTGCACTAGCTCCCATCAATACTCTCGGGATAACATGTTGGTTTTTTCCTTTTCCCGCCCGGTCTTAGGGGTAAAGTCATTGATCGTAGCTTCTAATCGAGGACGACATACGACATCCAATAACAAGGGCCTGACCTGCGCTTGCCAAATCTTTAGAGCAATTCCCTGGTTTGATTTCTTCTTTTCTTTCACGTTCTCCTTGTATCTCTTGGTCCAAGATCCGATGATTTAGGGTTGGGGTTCTTTCCTGAACTTCCTAACTGAGGCTGAATGGTCATGCTCCGATGCATATTTAGCGGTTTCATGATTTTCTTTTTCTCCGTAAACGAACGGTTTTAATTTGGGAGTTTACTTTCTTGTAGACTCTTTTGAAAACATCCAATTTCTTCAACGGTGAGTTTTCCTTTAAAGATTCACTTGCATCAGTTACAGTTTTTCCTTTGGTATGTCCTTACGTTGAAAGTACTTGAATAGCAACATCGCCTCAACAAAATCAATGAGCGTAATAAAAGACTCACTTTGATTGAAAACAAAAACATTCAAAAGCCACTTTAACTCCATCGTGGATTTGATTGAGGGATTTTCGCTTTTGCTGAACACTATGAATGGGGTTCCTTTTGGTGGGCATCACATATCTTTAAAACCTGGACATAATAATAAGCACGATAAATTTGCTATGACTGGTTAAATTCTTTTAAAAGGCCGTATTGTATCAGTCACTCTTGGACATGTTACTAGAGAACTTTCCGGTACATTTGGTATGTGAAACAAGATTTTGAAGCCACAGTACACGATAGCAAACCAAAGTCTTCTGCCTTAGTACATAGTGGAATCGAAAGGCATAAGTGTGAAAGCTGTTTGGCTTCAAGCAGAAAAGTTTTTCATGTATGTCATCAAAGTAGAGAAGAAAAAATACCCAGTTAATGGAGAGTATGTGGACGACTTAAAAGAAATTCTAAAAAACCTTGTGGGCATTGAGTAAGTCCAAACTCTAGATGATGATAAAGATGAGGATTTCCGCGGCAATGAGTATGAAGATACTGAAATTATTGGTTAGTTTTTTAATGTTACTTCCATGTTTGATTTAATGAACAGCAAAAAAGATGAGGGGCTTTAGCTGCAAAGCTGCTTCTTTTCGTCACCTATGATATCATTTAATATGTCACTTGTAACTTTAGATTTGGTTAGGTTGATCTCCCAGTTATTGGTTGATTTCAGAGGCAAAGGGAAAAAAATACTGCGTGTTTTTTCCAGACACAGAAAGACATACACTTACGTTTAATACGTTAACTAGCATGAATGAATGAAAAGAAAAACTCTTGACTACTCAAGAAGCCTAATGTTCGTTCCATTGCATGACTGGAATGGAACTACTTAACTTATTACTACATATACAGATAGACAACATACGCACACATACGTATTTTTCTGTCGTAAGTACTATTTACACAAGCTATACCATAATGCTATATGAAACGTTTTCATTTTGTCTCAATATTTCTTTTCTTTTAGAATTCCATGATTAAACTTTGTCGTCAGAAGTAACTCCGCATGTACAACTAATACAACTTACTTTTTTGTGTAACACTTAATGTTGGGGATGTTCATTGTTATGCCTTTAGATCTGACTACATACACAATTAATTGGATAGGTTTTTTCTTAAAAATCCCTCAGTAAGATGGGATGGCGAAATGGGAACCTTCCTTTTAAAGAAAGGCTAATCTCTTAAGAGCTTAAAGGGTAAATTGGATCAAAGGATCCCAACATTTTATGTACAGAACCTAAAAGGTTTAAAAATTTTTTTAACCTTTAAAACTTTATAATATTAATTCTGAAATAGTATTAACGTATTCGTACTTATATGTTTCGTTATAATTAACAAACTCCCTGCCTTTCTTATGTAATCCTCAAATAGAGTAAAACCTTCTGATCATCACTATTTAAGGAACATAAGTATAATATGTTGTAGGAGGGTTTAAAAAAATGCTTCTAAATTTAACTTGCTCTACAACTATTCTTGGTGATATCTCTTGCTAACATAAACCAACTACACTACTTGGCTTATTAAAATTCGAAAATCAAAGATAGTATCACACGATTTCTGTCATTTGCCTATACAACTCTTGGCAAAATCAGACCATTGCTCTGCTGAGCTGGTTTGATGTCTTTGTCAGAGTTTTTTCGTTTTTGATTATAATTCCTGTTCTGGTTAAGTAAAAACAACGGACTTGTTTATACCTAATATCTGAATTCGCTCTTTTACTTTCTCGACTCAAAAAGTCCTTCATTCTTCTCTTCATTTTGACAGATAGAAAGTTAAAGGATTTTATAACCAGCCAACAAAAGTATCCGACTTGTAACTTAAAATCTCCCCAGTTGTTCTTCTCAAACTCTTCAAAATTTTTATTCGCAACGATCTTCGTGAAGTCTTGCAAACTATTTTTAATCCAACCCTTCTATTTATCAGCCTATCAACACTTACATATACTATCCAGTTGAAAATGGGGAAAATAATGATAAACAACAGCTCACACTTCTTGAATACCTCCAAAGTACTCTTCAGTCACAAGTATGTCTTTCATCAGTCAGTATCTACTAAAGAGTTTACGCCCTAAAAACTTGATTTTCTGTCCTTGATTTCTATAAATATTTAGAGAAATATCTTTTAATATTCGTGAGAGCTTGTTAGACAGTGGCAAAAAACTTAAAGCAAAATTATCACTGTGAGGTTTCTCTTCAATTTCAAGGCAACAAGTTAGTACTTTTACTTGACAATTCCGTTATCACCAAAGCAGATGATTGTCCTATCACTTTTAACTCAAAATATGGTAGTGTGTTTCAGGGATCCTTCCTTTATCTTCGTATTTTCTAAAATTGCATTAATGTTTTATTAGCTGGGTTCATGGTTTCCTCCTTCATTATCTGGCTCATAAATTTGCCCCTTCTCTAAGTCCAAGGCTCTAATCTTTCCTTAATGAAATTTGGGAGATTTAATACACTATATAGTATTTATTAATCAAATCAAACTTTCCGGAATAAGTTGTACACAATCTTTAGTTGAAATTAGCAAAAACTGATTTTGAACGAAAATCACAAGTTTAAGGGAAACAATGTGTTTTACAAGCTCTAAGTGATGGTTGTATTGTTTATTCCTGTTTGTGACTATAACATATATCATTTGTTTAAATTGCATGCCAAAACAGATATAATTTAGACTATTGAGTTGCCAAATGTATCAAAATAACCCTCGGCCCCAGGTAAGCTTCTCACTAGTTTGTTGTTGTTGTTGTTATCGTTTGCCTTTCTCAAACTTTTGCTGTAACCTATCAACCAAAAATGGCAACGAGGATTTCAAAGCTGATAATGTGTCGTCGTTCACCACGAAACTTTTTTTTCAACTTACTTGAAATTTCGTGCTACATCAGAATCTAGAAAATTCTGCAAATAGAGTGGATGAATTTTCCACTGTTTAAATCGACCTAATTATGCTGAGCCATAAAAACCAGGTGCATTGCTTCGAGTCAGTGTAGCTGATTGTTGTACTTATTTCAGAATACGTTACGCTACAGGAAGCTGCTTTGACTACTCAGCTTTAAATTGGCATTTGTCTGTAGGTTCACCCTTAATTTTTAAGACACTATGTACCCTATCCAGTTTCGCACCTTTTGACTAAATCTCCGGTCTGTATTTCACATTATGTACATAGAAATATTCTAAAGTCATAGGTAGTAGTAATACATTAAATTAGCATGTGAAACAAATCTCTCGTCATGCACCTGTGGGATAAGGGAGAAGCATTTGACTCTTAAGGCAGTCCACTCTTGATATCGTCTTGCATTATACACTAAAAGCAAAAAGGCATTCCAGTTTTTCTAGTGTGAAGCGCTTATCCAACCTTAGTAAACAAGTCGAGATGGTAGACTCTTTGTTTCGGTGTAGCATCAATTATAGCATCAATTTATAGACTCTTTTTTTATTTCTCTCAATTACTAATACTGGTAGAATGTGAAAAACAAACTCTTTTCATTCTTGCTACGGATTTCTACTATCTGGTAATCAGGTATATAGTGACAGTTGTAATTTATTTCAGTTTAACTTACTTCAGAGTCCAGAACTAGAACATATACAATGAATTAGGTACTTTGAGTCTAATGTGAAAAAAATAGATTGTAGTTGTAATAAATGATTAACTACGAATTGACCTCACGTTGGGCTTTAATCAACAATAAAACAGCTCAGTGTACAATATGGCGGCTAACAATACAAATGACCGCTGACAATAACAATAACTGGTTCGTAGTCCACAGGGAACCCGAAATTTATAAAATGTCTTATTAAATGTCAATTGAAATGAAGATCGTCTATTACGACATTCATCCTGTCCTTTAAAGATCAAGCCTATCTACTGGACGCCTGATTCTCTCAGAGCGTCTCACAGATTTGAGTTCAGCATTAGTAGTTATGCTAGTTTGGTCCGTGGCTATTGGTACCTCTTGTGATGCAGGAAGACTTTCACTTGTGGTTTCAGACACATTCCCTTGACGCTGGATCTGAACTTGATTTGTACATGGAGGTTTGGGAGCAAGATGCTTCGTTGATACTGTTGTCTCTCTGCGTCCTGATAGCGTACGAAGGCATAGTGTGGGTTTGCTTGGAGAAGTTCCACCTCGTCGGCTAATGGATCAGTCTTATTTGTGCGAACATGACGCTTGAGGAGTATAATACCTGGCTCTGCCATCCAAGTAGGAATCGACGCACCAGAAGGGGATCGTCTAGCAAACTTGAAGAAGCGCTCATGAGGAGTCTCTTTTGTGGCAGTACAAAGTAATGAGCGGATGGAATGGAGGGCATCTGGTAGAACAATCTGCCAATACATGCTGTGTAGATTCTTAGATTTCAAAGATGTTTCAACAGCCTTCCATTCAATACCATTATATCGTTCCACCTGTCCATTTCCTGCAGGGTTATAGCTTGTTGTTCGACTTGTTGCAATACCCTTTTCCTTTACGAAAGCTTGCAGTTCATGGCTTATGAAGGATGAACCCCGGTCAGAATGGACATACGCTGGCATGCCACACAGGGAGAATAGTGTAGTTAAGCACTTGATTACTGTAGACGCTGATATATCTGAGCACGAAAACACAAACGGGAACCTGGAGTATTCGTCTACTATGTTCAGGAAATACTTGTTTTCATTGTTGCTAGGCAATGGNCATTTGTTATCTTCCCACGGTGAGGTGGGTCAAACATGTACGATACCGACTTTTGGTCGGTCTTCAGAGTGAAGTGTCGTCCGGTCAGAAAATGCCTCCAATGCCTGATAGCTTCAATGATAGCCTGTGCTTCCTTTTCTATAGCAGCATGGTTAAGTTCGCTACCTTGTAGTGAGCGGGAGAAGAAAGCGACCGGTCTTTCATCTTGACTGAGTGTGGCTGCAAGGGCTACGTCAGACGCATCAGTTTCAACTTCGAATGGTAACGTTTCATCGATAGAGGCCACAAAAGCTTCCTCGACTGCTTTCTTTAAATTGTTAAAATAGTAACAGCTTCAGGTGATAGAGGAAATGTCTTGGGGTTTTTTAGTGGCTTTATGCAGTCGGAGAACTCTGGTATCCACTGAGAGTAGTAATAGAACAAGCCAAGGCATCTGTTGAGTGATTTCGAGTCGTAAGGTATGGGTAAGTTGCGGAGAGGGCTCAGCCTTTCAGGTTCCGGACGAATGATACCCTCTTCAATTATATATCCGAGAATTGCAAGTCTCCGGGTTGAAAATACACTCTTAGAGTCATTGTAATAGATATTCTTCCTCTTGGCTGCAGCGAGAAATTGCTCCAGATTTGCATCATGCTCCTGTTGGTCCTTCCCAGAGATAGTAATGTTATCCAGGTAAGGGAAAACTGCATTGAGATTGTTCTGGTCAACGAGCTGCATCATTTCTCGTTGAAAACAAGCAACCCCATTTGTGACGCCAAATGGGAGGCGTGTGAACTGGTAGAGATTGCCACGTGCTTCGAAGGCTGTGTAGTGTTTATCTTCGTCTTTGAGAGGAACCTGATGGTAAGCGCTTTTCAGATCAATTGTGCTGAAGACTCGGTACTGTGCTATGTTGTTTACTAAGTCATTCATCCTTGGAAGTGGGAAGGCGTCTAGTTGAGTGAAGCGATTAATAGTTTGGGAGTAGTCCATAGCTAGTCTCTTTTTGTGATTGTCATCTTTGGTCACAACCACTTGCGCTCTCCATGGGGAGTGGCTGGGTTCTATGATTCCTTCTTTGAGTAGCCTTCCAACTTCTCCATCAATAAACTTTAAGTCATCATTACTGTAGCGACGAGATTTGCATGCAATTGGGCGACAGTTCTCACTTAGATTAGCAAAAGGTTCTGCTGGATCCATGTTGAGGGTGCTGAAGCCACAAACAGACAATGGGGGTTGGCTGCCCCCATATTGAAATGTAACGCTTTCATGTTTTGACTGGAAGTCCAGGCCAAGTATGAGTTCAGTGCAGAGTCCAGGAAGGACTGAAAGGCGGATGTTTGTGTATTTCTGGTTCTGGTATTCTAGGTTAGCAGTACAAGTTCCAGTAACATTAGCAGATAAGGCAGTAGAAGCCATAGAAACAACTCCTCTAGCTGGTTGTTTCGTCAGCC
>RDPX01000050.1:240452-279049 GCA_003991215.1 Morbakka virulenta
TACTGTGAATTTTCCCAACTTGATTGCAGCTGTTGACTTGGATAAGGACCCAGGACATTGAGTTGTAGCTATAACAGGAAGATGAACGGATGCTGATAACCTTGAGGAAGCTTTGCTTTGGCAGACTCTGGCATAGTGACCCTTTTTCTGACACTTTGCACATGTAGCATCCTTTGCAGGGCACTTAGATCTTGGGTGTTTGCTGTTTCCACAGAAATAACAACTGAATGAGGTTGTTTCAGCAGCAGCACAAGCCAGATTATCTGCCTGGTTATCTGTGGATTCTGAGGACTTGACAGGAATAGCAGCATTGACTAGCGTATTAGGGGTCGAATATGACTCAGAACTCTTTATGGCCGACTCGAGAGATCTTGCTTGATCAAACATGGTTTTTAAGTCAAGTGTTTTGTTTTCCAATAGTCTTTGGCGTATGAGATTTGACTGCAAACCAGTGATAAAGGCATCTCTTATGCTTTCTTCACAGTATTGTATGGCTGTCACCCTTTGGTAATTACAATCTTTGCTTAATGATTTCAGCGCTTGTAAGTACTCATCGAGCGTCTCCGTTGGAGTTTGTTTTCTAGTCGCTAAAAGATGACGAGCAAAAACTTCGTTTTTCGGTTTTATGAAGAGATTCTGGAGTGTTTCAATTGATGTTAAATAATCTGTGCAATCCTCTATATGTTGGAAGATGTTCGGGGAATAAAGTTAGACAGAACTGCAAGTTTATCCAAATCGTCCTGTGGTAGTACAGCCAAAAAGTTGTTGAACGTACGCTTCCAATGGAGCCATTCCTTCGCGGCTGTTCCACTGTTTGGGCCGGTGTCTAATCGCTCTGGGCGTAAGAACTTATCCATATTATCCCAATGTTATTGTTGATTAAATTGTAATAAATGATTAACTACGAATTGACCTCACGTTGGGCTTTAATCAACAATAAAACAGCTCAGTGTACAATATGGCGGCTAACAATACAAATGACCGCTGACAATAACAATAACTGGTTCGTAGTCCACAGGGAACCCGAAATCTATCAAATGTCCTATTAAATGTCAATTGAAGTAAAGGTCGTCTGTTACGACAGTAGTTTTCTCCTGTTTTCCTACTCAATTTTTCCTTTCCTTCACCTGAAGAATGTAAATAATTAATTCGGATAACCTAGATGTCGAATGCCTCGTGTGGAATAATGGTTAGAAAAAAGATAATAAACCTTTGAGAAGGACCTTGTGCTCAGCAAGAACAAAGAAAGAACATCCTTTTAAGATGTGGTAAAAATAGCAAATTGACAGGAATAACGCAAAGAGTTTATGACCAAACGGACTACACGTTATTTCTGTAAGGTAAAATCAAAAATTTTTTGTGTGTCCATACTGTCTTACAGGAAGCACTTCAGTTTTTTGGGAGATGGAACCCAACACTGTTTTTACCTATCTTGACATAAACCTTAGTTTGATTGCCTCTCAATCATATTTTCTTAAATTAGTTCTGTCAGTGGCTGAATTTCAACCACACCTTACAAGTTACAATGGGGGCTTCTGAAAAAGAAAAAGCAAAGAAGGTAACCCCAGTTAAAAATTGTTATCAGTTTATTTACATAGATACGGGTAATGTTTTTAAAGATTGGCTCTTTCATAAGGCTCATGTCCCTCCCAACAAAAAACATTGTTTTTCTGAAAACTGTTTTCCTTGAAAAACTTGGAAATTTCGCTGGCCTTCACAGCCTCTTCTGAGTGAACATTACCATTTTATTTCAACACGAGACTAACTTTGGCCAATCCAGAATGTTTTAATTTTACTCAGTGTTACTTCATCAATGAAGTATTTCTACAGAATTTCAAGTTCAGAAAGCGCATCTCATTGTGTATTGATTTTTCTTGTGGCTTTTTTAATCATTGACAATTCAAACATTTTGGGGTTTTTTATGATCCAGCAACATATGGCCATTTATTCAAACGTGTTTAAGCCCTGCGGTCTGAAACTGGTGTAAAAACAACACGTTGATTGTTGCACAAAATAGAATGCAATAACAATGTTACTGTTTTGATTATTCCAAATGAGATCAGACGGACGTTTTATAGCCTTGAAGTGTAGACATAAGCTGACAGGAGTATCGTTATTTTATTAACTTAATTATAAGATGTTGTCATATGCTACCCCAATTTACAACAAGAAAATCACATTGTACTCCTCATCCGTCATGCCTTAAGTATAAAAAACATGAAAACACATTATCATTCTTTATCAAGTGAAGAGTTTATCAACTTACCCTGGCTTTCATCCATGTACCAGATATAATCACCAGAATTCATTTTAAACATATTTCAAAACATCCACAATCAATTTCCCTGTAATCACGTTCGTTTTAATCTGTCGTGGTCGAGAAGACAACACGATTACACAAGCAAATTATGACTTCATTCATCAGAAAAAGTTTTTTCCAAAAGTCAACAAAGCTGTGTAATGTTGACTGACTTTAGCGGCATAACGTAGCTTCCTTCTCTATCCCTCTAATATTTACATGCAAACTGTGTTTGTTTACATACAATACAACCGAAGTCTTTTTGAGTTTTTTATATTCACCTTTGTTTGACGTCGTAACCTCTACATATTTTCAAACATCATATACTGAAGATTTTGCTCTCTTTTTTTTCTTAATAAAGAGGGGACTAAATACGCTAAATTTCAAGATCTAATGTCAATTTTTTTCACACAGCTACGGCTTTTCATATCAAATATTTGCATTCACGTTTTATGTAAAAATTTCTTACCGCCAGTATCTGTTTTTTCCCCAACTGGACAAGTTCTGAAGCACATTGTGAGTGACATTTCTCCACAGGATGTATCCCCGACAGAGATTTTCCACACTTCCACCCCTAAAATTATCCCTTGATGGTAATCATCCCAAAGGGACATTTTCATAATGCTTTTTAACTCATTTGTTAATTTCCCAAATTGGATGTTTTCCTAACCGTAAATTATTTTCTAAAAGTATAATTTGAATTTAATGAAATTAACATCATTTTTCATTTTCTTGATATCTCCATTATTTTTGTCAGTTCATATTGGAAAATTACAGGAGAGAACTAAGAGAATTGCTAGTTCGTGGAAATGCTTTACTTAGAAAGTGTCAGCCCACGATGTGCTTTTAAGTGGGATATGTTACGGCTAACAGACTGTTTTGGAACCATTATTACCAAAGTTAAAGCTCTCTTGAAAGAAAAAAAATACTTGAACCAAACTATAAACCATAGTAATAATACCTGGCTGCATGATTGAAACTGGCAGGTCAGTGTACAAACCTACATTTAACTTATGTTATAAATGTGTATATGTAAATATTTACTCAGGTTGCATAAAAGATCTGTTTACGAATATAGCGCCAATAGGTTAATTGGTATACCAGAGAGAAATAAAAGTTTGCAGACGAAGGCCCGTGTTGTGCCCTAATTTGTAATAATTTGCCCCAATTTGTAATACCTGCCCCAATTTGTAATAAACTCTGCCCTAATTTGTAATACCTGCCCTGATTTGTAATAAAGTTTGCCCTAATTTGTAATACCTGCCCTAATTTGTAATAACCCTTGCCCCAATTTGTAATAAAAAAGCTGCCCTAATTTGTAATACCGTTTTGCCCCAATTTGTAATAAAAAAGCTGCCCTGATTTGTAATAACATTTTGCCCTGATTTGTAATAACATGTTTTTTTCTCCCTACAACCTATCTAAATGCACTAAATATTTGTTCTTTTGCCCAAAATATTTTCAAAAGGTGTAAAATCCCGATTTTTTTGAGTCTTGGAAATTCGGATGTGCTACTAGGATTTCAAGCTCGTGGAAATTTTAGCGGAGCCTTAAACAAATGTTACATGCACCTGGAAATTTCACATGTCCTCGGTTCACATTTTGAAGCTGTTATATTTTGAAATATATCAACGAACACTTATTTTGCAAAAATTGTTCGTCGGCTGCTTTTGTGTTATTTTTAGAAATTTATTTCCGGTTGTATTGTAAAAGTTGGTCTTCTATGGAATTTCTTTAAATTCGATATTTTGTACAAAACAATAAAAATTCGAACTTTGTTATTTCCGGTTTCTTTGTTCACATAGCTCTCCAGGGTATATTCTAAAAATTTGAACATTACGCTCCTATTATATTAGGAATCTTGTACATTAATAGTAGTTTTGTTGTGATTTTCTTGATAAGAGTTTATACTGCTGTCAAAAAAAAGATGAAGATGAGAGTTTTGATTTTTGCGTTTGTATTCAATATTGTTGCGTTTGTCCTTGTTGATTGCTTTATACACCCTGTTGGTGAGGAAGAATATGATATTTTGTTAAAACTCGCTAATGGCAAGTTTTCCAAGCCAGTGAAAGAAAGAACCAGAAACGAAAAGTCAGCTNAATCAGGGCTGCTTTTTTCTTAAAAATACTAACAAAAGCGATGAAAGTAGATGATACTGCGTAATTATCGTAAAGACACCTGTTTTTTGACCACAGCGCCAAAATTCAGGTTTTATTACAATTTAGGGCAAAATGTTATCACAAATCAGGGCTGCTTTTTTCTTAAAAATACTAACAAAAGCGATGAAAGTAGATGATACTGCGTAATTATCGTAAAGACACCTGTTTTTTGACCACAGCGCCAAAATTCAGGTTTTATTACAATTTAGGGCAAAATGTTATCACAAATCAGGGCTGCTTTTTTCTTAAAAATACTAACAAAAGCGATGAAAGTAGATGATACTGCGTAATTATCGTAAAGACACCTGTTTTTTGACCACAGCGCCAAAATTCAGGTTTTATTACAATTTAGGGCAAAATGTTATCACAAATCAGGGCTGCTTTTTTCTTAAAAATACTAACAAAAGCGATGAAAGTAGATGATACTGCGTAATTATCGTAAAGACACCTGTTTTTTGACCACAGCGCCAAAATTCAGGTTTTATTACAATTTAGGGCAAAATGTTATCACAAATCAGGGCTGCTTTTTTCTTAATATTTTATTGATATCTCCATTATTTTTGTCAGTTCATATTGGAAAATTACAGGAGAGAACTAAGAGAATTGCTAGTTCGTGGAAATGCTTTACTTAGAAAGTGTCAGCCCACGATGTGCTTTTAAGTGGGATATGTTACGGCTAACAGACTGTTTTGGAACCATTATTACCAAAGTTAAAGCTCTCTTGAAAGAAAAAAAATACTTGAACCAAACTATAAACCATAGTAATAATACCTGGCTGCATGATTGAAACTGGCAGGTCAGTGTACAAACCTACATTTAACTTATGTTATAAATGTGTATATGTAAATATTTACTCAGGTTGCATAAAAGATCTGTTTACGAATATAGCGCCAATAGGTTAATTGGTATACCAGAGAGAAATAAAAGTTTGCAGACGAAGGCCCGAAGGCAAAATGATGGATCTCAATTTTTCACTTTTTTTCGAATTGACTCCCAAAATACTGCCATCATTTAAACTACTCATCATGTTGTGCCTTCTTATTTGGTGTTTAATATTAATAAAGTCCATCTTTCTACAATAGTCTTAGAATGCTAAAGAAAATCCAAGCGGTTACTCTTTTTGAACTGTAAACCAAACCAAGAACTGGGCAAGTAATTGGCCATCAAACAATGATAGTAGGGGAAAAAGAAAAATTTTGAAAACAAAATATAGATAACGACTATCGGTTAGCCCAGTTATACATTTGTTACGAGATTCATTCGGAGGGCAATTCTCTACATAATGTAGAGTTAATTTTAGCCAGCTTGACCACCAGGTAAGCACGAGTTCTAGAAGGTTTCCAATGTGGAAACATTAAGGAGACGTAGATAATGCCGATTTAAAACGTTTCTGGCAGGTAACATGTGGCGTGTTGCATTAATTAACAGTTATCCCTGTTATCTTTTAAAATTTCGGCAGTATCATCAATTGTATGGATTACTGTCTGGTTATATTATTGAAGAAGGATTGTGTTTGTAGGAATGTTGTTATCACCAGCAGGAATGTTGACAATTTTTGCCCTGAAACCTCAGTTTCAACAACCACAAAGAACAAGTGCTTGGTAGATAAAACGTCTGTCACATGATAACGTTCATTCGAAGAAATTTCATTGACGCGTTTAAGACAGAATTAGATTGCACTTTTTTACCAATTTATTATATAGAAAAGATGGTTTAATGCAGAGTTATTCCGCTTAAAAGGTTTATTTGCTCAAAGAAATGCTGAGACAAATTTATCCAAGGAATAAGCTTTCTCCATGAACATTAACTGCTAATCTGGAGAAAGTATCCCTTTTTATGGCTTGAATTTTCAGTGATGTTTTAGCTCACTGGATTGCACTCAAAATCACTGTTCATAAGATTGATAAAAGACCATTTTCCAGGAGTGGCTTTAAATTTTTGACTAAATTTAGCTACATAGCATGCACCCTTGCGCAAATTCAATGTTGCAGCTTTCTGCATAGTTCTACTTTCATTTTATTTCCTTATAAGTTGGAGAAAACAATAAAGGCAACAAGATAATCATACGGATCAATGGAGCGAGAGTGCAACGAGGGACTTGTAATAACCAGTTTTTAACGGTCAACAAATTCAAAATTCATTTTGGAGAGCAATGGGCTTGTCAACGTGAAATAATCAAATTTTCCAACAACATGCGATTTCTTGCAAGTTGTCACTAAATCAGACCAAATGCACTTGTGTATGAACTTGTATGTTTTTACTTTTGTTCCTTGAGTATTTTCGATAGCAATTCTAGATATTATGCTGTAATCGAAACTGAATAACAGTACCAACCGTGTGAAACAAATAAACATAACTTGCTTCACTCCCACTTTTATTTATACAATCAGACATCATCAGACACAATCTAATTTTTGTTTAAATTCAGGAAAGATTAATGGAATTTTTAATGAGACCAAATCGGAAAAAATTTCAACAAATATCTACAGCGTCATTTGCATTTCTGAGCACGGCCCAAAAGAGCCAGCAAAGGTAAAACGAATCTATGTTACCCACGCTTTCTATATAAAACTCAAATACATTGTCAGTAACTGAGCTACTAATCCATGTTTCAACAGCAGATACCCCCGATCAATATTGATCTTTTACAAACAGACTAGCTTTAAAATGCACCCAGTGCCATTCTACAAAACAAGGAGATGTTCAGACATCCATTCTTCAGCTTGACTGAGTGTTTCTACAAAACTGTATTCCTTATAATTTTTGGGCATTGGTACAACTTGGTTAAAATGGTAGCTTGAGGAGAAAAACGCCCCCTCTCTACGTAGAACCCAGAAAATTTTGATTAGGTGTTCCTGGTCAATGCTGATAACAACATGTACAAAAAAAGTACGGCATAAGAAAAGGCAGATTTCGTTCTGCATATATTGAATATGGCAACAATTATTTTTAAAAAGACATTTGTCAAAAATTTAAGAAATATTTAAATGTCTGTGTGTTATGACAGACAAATTAATTTACATATCTGCTCAGAAGCAAAATCGGCACAGTGGCCAGGCAATTTTTAATTTTCTACCCCAAGGACTATCTATGTCAAATTTCAATGAAGCCTCACATTTGATTACCAGGCTGCATCTGATTTTGTTTAACGGCTGCCTCCAAGCTTTTTGTAAGTAACTCCAAATCTCACTTGAACGTGACCAGACAACCTGCTGGCTACTGTAAACTATAGCTCTCCATTAAACCTAGCTCTTATTTCCCACATTTTACTCGTGACATCCTGGCTTTTTGTGGTTTTTTTCATCTTAAAGGACTATATTCGAATTAGCATACAAAAATTAAATTTCTACTTCGCTATCAGATGCCATGCTTGCCACCCCTAGCTTCCAGGTTAGACTTGTGCGTCTTTGAAGTAAGATGAACCCCCTATTAGTACTTCATCACCACGTTAATCCGGGTGTTCCGTCGGGAATATGGTAAATTGTTGACAGTCTTTGACCTTGGCCAATGCGACATGGTACCAGGTGACAGGTAGTATACCAAGACTAGTCTTGGCCTGTCACCGAAGTGTGATTGCAGACCAGCCTATCTGTTTGGGAAGCCGTATAACATCTTAAAGCGAGGCAGCGTAGGCTTCCTGGTAAAGATGTTGTGTGGCAGGTTAATTAAGAAAACAGCAATTACGCAAAGAACTGGTGCTCAGACACCTGGAAATCAAACCAATGATGGTGTAGCTGTGTCCTTAGAAGACGAGAAGCTTGAAACACCATCACGTTAGTGGATTAAACGTCCGATTTCATGGATTTAGCGTCCATGAAGTCGCTGGTAACATCTTAAGCAACGCGAATCACATGAAATGAATTTGATGAATTTTTGAAAGCTGCAAACAGTATACACCAGGAATGACACAAGAAGCACACCCAATAGAAAATCTTCAGATTAGTGTATTGAAAACCAGTTAAGGTAGTTAGATGGTCAGGAGCTGGTACCTAAAATTGTTCAATGGAACTACACTAATATAAGTTGGAAAAGATAACAACACACACCTAAGAGCCACAGCCTTAATAATGTCGCCTGACGCACACAAGTCTCGTGTAGTGGAAACCGGTGTGCATTTGTCTGATAAGGGTAAGATTCTATCCATGGTTCAAGAAATTCATCTTTATTCTAACATAAGCTTCAGTGAATGAAGAGAGTGACAATGAACAGAATGATAGTAATTGCCAACTACCGACAACGCTTGACAAGATAGCAAACATGACGTGATCGTGTTTATTCATCTTTATTTTCTATTTTCATCATTCATTTATTTCTGTTATGTATTATCATGGCAGGTTAGTTGACACTGACACTAGTGGTGCATAAGAAATTATTTGAAAGCAGAAATTGAGTAAAATACTGTAACTGAGTTGGTCGAGCTTATGGCCACGGCAGAGGTAAACATTGGTTTGAATCTAGTTTGATTCACACAGAGTTTTCAATTTTTAATATTTTAAATCCTCTTCATCAAACGTATTTTAATTATATGTTTATTTATCAATGATACTAATCAGAGTCTGAAATCTTCCTGTACTAACTGTGATATTCTTAATAATTGCAAATCCTCTCCTTCAATAATATTTTTCACATTAAATGATTATTTATTTATGACACTAAACAAAGTCTAAAATGGTCTTGTACTAGTTGTGGTATTTTTCATAATCCTAAATCCTCTCCTTTAATATTATCCCTACATAGAGCTAGGTTGCCATATGGCAACAAAATATTGTTTTCCAACCTTTTATTTTATTTTGGAGTTTTGATTCGTTTTTGTGCATTATTACATGAAGCTCAAGTATGAACTGTCTAATTCATTTAAATATCGACATCCAAGGGACGCTTGGTAAAAGGAATTGCTTGTCGTGAAAGGTTTTTGAGGTTTTTGTGATATTTTGCAGACACAGTCAGTGGCCCCTGGCACATTCTGATATTGGTGGGTCAGACTCTTGAAAAGCAATGTTTTTTTGACATTAGCTTCTTACAGTATTAGAACTGTAATTTTAAGAAAGCTTATAATCTTAAGTTTTTCACTTGGAGCTGAACGTAAATAAGATAGATAACGTTACAGAGTTTAGTGTCTCTCTTTCACAAATACGTACAACTGATGCTCAGAATATAGTAAAATATTGTTACGAAAAATTACTATAAATTTATAACAAAAAAATAGTAATACTTGGAATTTCTACTCTTCGAAGGAAACCATTTCACTATCTGAAATAAATTTGATCTATCTAAGTAATTTCCTAAGGAAATGCAAGTGTCAAAATGACATAATAAGACATTAGGAGAAAAAAACAGTTGAACTTCTGCTGTTGTGAAATTCGAGGCATGAAAAAAATACAACTTATACCATTCAAATGGACTAGGATGAGTAATTCAAGCAGTTTCTCTTTCTCGAAGAGGAGGGGATTGGGGTTTGAATCCACCTTGTTCTTGAGATGGCAGTGTTAAGTTGTGAATCGTACTTCAGGACATGCAACACAACCCATACTTATAAAATTCAAATAGAATTCTCAAATATTGGTAAACACTGCTTTTTTAAAGCAACCTCTTCTGACAATAACCTTGGAAGAGTAAAGATTTACAACACATATTTTCCTCAATAATAAACTAAACTCATGGAATCTGTAACGTTGGCATAAAAAAGGCAGAAAACAAATTTCAGCTATTCAAAAAAAATTCCCACCCCCAAAATAGAATGATTGAAAAATTCGTTCCTCTCAAAAAGATAGACTGATTCAAGATGTGAACTGCCAAAAAATGTCTTAACATTATCGTTTTTCAGTACTGTGTGTTTCTGATTCAAAGGGTTTAAGTGTGTGGTACAAAAATTAGAGGATCCAAAAAATAGTAGAAATTTCGCGAAACCCAGAAAATTAGATAAAATTGGATTCGGTCAAATATGAAACACCCAAAATAGGAGAAGCGTCCCTGTCTCGCTTTGTACTTGACCCTCCTTCCCCTCAGAGTAAAACGCAATTCTTACCCTTCTCTTATCCATATTTCTTTGCCATATTTCAGCCCCGGATGGCTTACGTTATTAAGAACCTTTAAAGTTTTCTAAGTATACTGTGGGAGAGTTACATAAAATTCGTATTTGTCCTTGTTTGGAGGTCATAGTGAAGTTGTGTCCAAAGCATTTTGTGAAATCTCACATGAGAACAATAGGGGTCACCCAAGAACAATAAAACCCAAAGTTTTTCACCCCAAACGAAAGCAAAAATGAAGCCAGGATCGGGGACAAAGATTTAATGTCCCCCAAAACAAGACGCAAAGTGAGATTTCTCGCAAACAGTTACAGGAAACAGCAAGAAAATAGTTTTTTTCAAAAAAGGTAATAAGATACTACTGTTTTGAAATATATTTCAAACAATTTTTTTGCCTTCAATTTTATTTCATAATATGATACAACAATAAAATTCGAATTAAACTGATCATGTGATTAAAAGCGGCCAATCGTAGCAAAATGGCGCTAAAAACAAAACAGCACTGAAGAAGGTGAAGGAAGCAAAATGGCACTCCTTAATATGGGATCTAATCATGTTAAAAATAAGTGTTGATTTTTTGTTGTACCAGAGCTTTTTAACATTGGTACTAATGCATTTTACTTCCATTGATAACTACACATTATTTTATATTTATTTTAAATATTTTATTCTTTATTTGATACTTAAAATGGATGATAAAATGGAAAATGAAATCAAGGTAAGGTTTAGAATAGAGTGGCAGTCTTTATAATTCCAAATCATTTCCTTCAATATGATTTTTTACATTATATGTTCATTTACTTATGATATTAAACAGGGTTTGAAATGATCCTGTGCTAATTGTGGTTCTTTATAATTCGAAATCTTCTACTTTAATCATTTTTATTATATTGATGGGACTGAACAGAGGTTTGAATGTTTCTATTCCTAACTGTGTGCTATTACCATTCAGAAAGATGAAAGTTGCTTGTTCTATTAGATGGGTGATAGAATGTATCAGACGACAATAATAAAACTGAAAATACAAAATAAGAGTAATGAATTATACTCGATGAATTAAATTAGCAATTTGAGCTTGAAATAACCAAGAAAGAAAATAAGCTACCACCTTTGGAATTAAAAACGGACTGGCTTTACATCCTGCAAAATTTCAGAAAATCCAGTGAAGTAGAGGCATCTGAAAGGCTATTCACAAAAGGTTATCTATGCATCCGTGATAAGAAAACAAAAAAAATAGAAGAAAAGGTGAATACATATTAGTACTGTAGCAGAAGATGGTAATCTGACAGAAACAATAGAAAATTTGTAGACTTTGGTAAAATGGAATTTAATGCTGGTAGCAGTGAAATACAAGCCACAATCCAATTAGAAAAGGCCTGTACTTTGTTTTGGTAACAATTAATGCAGGGAGCTATAACTTTATTAGTTTTTTCGTGTTGCATTAATAAACTATACCTTGATAGTTCTTCAAACAGCTCTTTATGCCTATGAGGAGCGAAAGATACTTACAAGATAGTAAATAACCTGGATATACAACATGAAATTAAAACATTTGAGTTATTTACAAAAATGTCTAATGATATCTCGAAAGATAAGAAGGGCGATGAAAATTTTACTATAATATGAAAATTCTCTACTCTCGAATAAGATTGTCGCAAATAGAGAAATTCTATCAACTGTTTTAAAAAGATTAATGTATTTTCACTGTGATTTTAACTTATGTTCGTTTTGTAATTGGAAAGGTTTCTTTAATATGTCATAACACTGAAATAAATAAGATATCGTCATCTTACTTTATTAATATGCGGTAACAAAGCACGGTATTTGTGTTTTTCCTGGGATAGAATTTGTTTTGAGTTTTCTATTTTGATGCTTTGAGGAACGATAAATCAAGACTAAAAGTATTAATTGGCTTATGTTTGTTATTATTTTTTGTAAGAAGGAACAGTTGGCAACAGAATTGTCAAGACAAGATGTTTTAATTGGCTTATGTTTATTATTATTTTATCGTAAAAAGGAACAGTTGGCAATATAATTGGCTACCATTTATAGGAGAGACGCTATATTTGTGAATTACCCAACGAAAAAGCCTATGACTAATGCAAAACGGACAAATTGGCTTCTCAACACTCATCATTCTGTCAAACAAAGCGTATGTTGTTTTGACGTATTGACTCTGGTTAATCATTTGAAAAATAAAAGAGAGTCGATAAACTTTTTAAATCTACGTAAAGTGCAATAATATCCACTTCTAATACATGCACACCAAGACCACTAAGCAATTTTCCTGAACTACCTGTATCAGCAACTGCTCTGAACATAAGTGCTTCTACACAGCTTCTACCATCCTGCTTTTGATTCAAAGCATCACGAGAGACTATTAACATATACAGCAAGTGGAAAAAAATGGAAAAAACCCAACAATCATACCATCGGATGCATGAGTATGCTACTTAACTTAACCGCGTTTCATTCTTTCAAGAACTGTAAAAAAATGAAGTTCGGAATAATTATTGTCACGTGTAAAGGATACCGAGGATACTATCCTATTCTATTCTCTACCAATAAGGAAGTAGGGATTTTTCAATTTTTAAAAATGGCTTCTTGGCTGATCCTGTAAGTTTGAAGACACGGTGCTCTCATGAAAGTTGACACCCTGAAATTGAAAAAAATGCCAAGGAGATATTCCCCAGTGTACCCTATACATGTTACTAATAAATTGGTCAATATCTTACGAAAAAGAAGCTTAATTACCGTGTCTCAGTGAAACAAGTTCAAACAATGGTTGTTTACATATACAAACACGACCAAAAATAATAAAAAACACAAAGAACCAAAGCCACAATTGACTGCTTCACATATATCAAAATATGTCTAACATACACAATGGAAATTTTAAACTAATACGCCTTTCATACAGAACTAGGAAAATGTCATATTATATAAGGTGGTCTTTCTGTGACAACAGAAAGGCCACCTTATATAACCTCAATTCAACCTTAAACAAAAACAAGGGACCACGGGAAAAATAGGGAAATGAATGAGAAACAAGGGGCTGTTTATATTGGAAAGAAGAAAATATGCGAGAAACTGAGAACCTGAAGATTAGTTAACCTTAAAAAATATAAAAGGTTATTTTAGGGGCCAGGTCAAAGTGTTTGGAGAATTGATTTAGTGATCGGAAATGGAGCAATCCAAACAAACTGATCCAACAGCAATGTGAAAAAGATCAATTAAGGAAAGACTCAATATTTCCAAGGTGTTGTGTAATGGCTAAAAAGCATCTGGTCAAAAAATGGAATTGTTTTAGCAAAAACCTAATAGAGTAGAGAGTTAATTTAATGATAATTAAAGTAATTAATTAATAAGGCCAGCATTAATAGCAGCTTTTTGTTAAGCTGAAGCTTTTGTATCCTGTTAAAATATTTTGTATAATAATAATAATAATGATGATGATAAAGCTAATATAAATAACACATGCATGCATACATACCATCGTCAGGGTGCTCTCGCAACGCAGCTCAGAAAAAGCTTACGACTCAAGACATGAGAAAGCTCTTACATCTAACGTGAAAACTGATTCACAAAAACCATGATAAGCGCTCTTAATGATTTTAATATTTCAAAAAATCAAAGATGAATTCAAAGAAAAATATAGTATAGAAACATCCCAGCAGATCTATAACGATTGACCATTTCCGCTTTGACGAATCAGCAGATTTAGGGAAATGCGAATAACACCAGGCCATTGCCCTCATGAGGGAGACACGACATTAGTTTTACCTTTTATCATGAACCGGATAAAAAGCAAACGTAACCAAAAAATTGCATAACATGTAAGTTTTGTTAAAAGCAGCAGTAATCGAAAGTCTATTTTCGTGTAAAGAATACTCTGAGAAAGGATTGTCGTACAGAGAAACGTGATCCTATACTTCCATACATTATAACAAGGAAGTTGATAAAAGACCAACTGCTTTTTTGAAAGAAATCTCAAAGTATGCCATTAATGCAGGAATCATTTATTTGCCACATTATCTCTCCTGGGATATAAGGTGCCTGTAACTGTATTCAGGATGAAGGAAGAAACTAGATAATCACAAAAATAAAAATAAAAAGAGTACGAAATACCTCCTGACCTTTTTAATTTCTACGGTGGAATACAATGCGAAAGCAAAGGAAGTCTAAAGTAGGTATGAGGAACAGTAGAATTGTACAAGGATTCCACCATTGTAATAACTATTAATAACCATTAAAACACTATTAGAACTAATGAAATGCAAAGGATGCAGCCTTAATAGGAGATAGTCAGGAGAATCACCAATACCTACATGAAAATATGTTTGACAAGAGGCGAGTCTGCTGGTTAATCATTAACGCATTTGGTGTATTCTCCTTGCCTAAATGTAAATCCTTTAGGGAAAGTTTGCAACAAAATCGTTCTTTAGAAAATACAGGCTGAGACAACAGACAATAACAACTGCAATGAATTTGGGGCATAGCCAATATTCCCATTTACATTTCTTTTTATCCCAATTTTTACAAGCTCCAGATAAAACCCTTTTTTGACAGCTTTCAAAAAATTAACGTTCTTTAATTTCCATGTGACGCAAACTCTTTTTTTAGAAAAATAATAAAAACTATTAAAATCTTACATTCTCTTGTCCCGGGGCAAAAGTAACTAGACAGAGAGGTGGATTTATCTTAATGTCCACATGTTTTTCCATGGTAAGTAATGTTGTTGTGACAATTTAGGTAGCCTGTCCTACTGCTTTACTGTATTTTAAAAACAGTCTCTTCAACCACATAAAAAAGACAGATCACTTTTTATGTCAAACTATAGGAGTCAAACTAGTGGTAAAAGATTATATCACCAGACATAGTTGAAATGAACCTTACGAATGTATTTTCACTAGCATATTAAGAGCAGAGACTTAAGGAGCCGTGACTTAATGGTTAGTGCAGTTGCACCGTAACCAAGAGGTTCCGGGGTTTGAGTCCCTGGCGGGAGAAAATACTTTGGAACTTAATAGACAACAAAAAGCCATTGGTTGACGTCAGGAAGGAAATCCCGCCAAGAAATTTCTCTTTGCCGAAACCAAGTCCCTCTGAAGACCATTGTCCGAGCCCAGCCCAATTTGGGAAAAATGACTTTACAACCAAAAACAGAAAAAATAAGAGTGCAGACTATGCATGCAAAGTGAGATTTTACAAGTCCAGTCCAAAATAAATATTATTACTGGCATTTTGTTTTCTGAGAAGAAATTGTTTCATGCAAACTTGAATTCACCTCATCCACCTGAAAAAAAGGTCAGTGAAGCACAACTAAAGGCTTGCAGACGACTAAATGCAAGAGCCACACTCGTTACTATAGTCTTGAGTTTGACAATCATCTGACAATCTTGTAGATCGCGATATATTACTTTTAAATTCTCCCCCACCCCACCCCCTAATTCTTACCTTTTCTTGTTTTGTTTTGTTCCTCTTTGGTTGCCGACTGACAAATGACAAACAACAACTTTAAAAAGAATAACACAAGTAGCTATTTTATGATGCATGTAGGTACATTATTTCTTTTTATGTAATACGTGCGTTGTGTGAGTTTGTGACTTTACTCGAGCACACACACACACACACACACATATATATATATATATATATATATATATTGTAGGTCCCCTTGAAGGTCAATGGTTCTGCAATAGCACGTGTTCTGGTGTGTTTGCCTTTGCCCAAATATGCACTGGTTGCTCTGTGCTGGTCCATGAGGTCGGCACACCTTCAGTGGGCGGACCTCAATTTGTTAAGCAAAACCCAGGGCACCCAAGGCAGATCGTGCCTGAAGGCTCAATTGACGGGTTTACCATGCACTTCTTCAATATGCACTCAGTACTGTTTCAACTGTCCTCCACTTATCTGCTGTCAACAGATCCGGAGAGCTACAGTTTGCGTCACGTGCAATGTTTTGCTTTCTTGTGGATAGGAGACGTCTGGATGACAGCCTTTGTGAGGCCTGTCTGTGAGCAGTTGATATGGAGTGGAGTAGGTGAGATGGACAAGTGAGGGATCTGATGTTTATCTTAAGAATGATGTTTTCTCTCCTAAAGTCAGGTGGCTGAATTCCTGGGAAAATGGGTATGTGGAGAGACATCGATCGGATGGAGCCACTGATAATGCGCATGCTGTCACATTTTCAATCCTCTCGAATGACTTTTTGGGTACAGAAGAGCAATGTCATGTGCATATACGTGTATCTCCTGCTAGTACAGGTAGGGAGGTCAGCTGTATATATGTTAAATAGCATCGGTGATAACACTGACACTTGTGGTACGCCATGGATATGTCGGTGAGACTTTGATTTCTCAACAGCAAGATGCATCGTTATTCTGACCATTTCCTTGCTAGGATGCACTGTAGCAGCTTATGTGCTGTTATAGAGGTCCACAAGACGGATTCCCGTCTTTTGCTTGGCAAGAAAAGCGGATTCAATGTCCTCCATAAGAAGGTAAACCTGTTCGAGGGTACTTCTTTCTGGTCGAAATTCAGCTTGTTCTGGAGGTAGTTGCGAGTTGACATTGCCTTCAATTCGGTTATATATCAGGCGTCCCATGATCTTAAAACAGATGCAGAGCAGGCTTACCGGTCTGTGGCTAGTAAGCGTGTCTGAAGGTTTATAGAGCTTACAAACGGCAACGATTTTTGCTTTTCTCCAAACCTTTGGGAGTTTTTTTAATCCAAGACAGGTGGAGTAGAAAGAGGCTAGCCACTCAACATAGTTGTCTTGGAGGTGGTTATATCACTCAAGATGAAGCAAGTCAGGGCCTGGGCGTTTACCGGATTTCTGGGACTTTACGGCAGTCGCCAGTTCCTCTACTCCAAAGGAAGAACAGAAGTCGTGATTGGGGTAAGGAGTGTACCATGATATATTGAGCGTCCTGTTTAAATCTCTAGTAAAAACCTTGTCAAACTCCGTATATTTTCAATTACTGACAAGGCATTTTGCAATAAAGTTAGCTGGGACGGCATTTCTAGTAGCTGTTTGCCTCTTCCTAAATTAAGTTTTGGCCACGTTTTCCTGCTGACGACGACGATTGTTAATATGGTCTAACAAATTGCGTGCTGCTACCTCTTTTTCCGCCAGGGTAGTGGCTTGGGCATGTACTTCAGCAAGGTTGTTGCACTGGCGATGTTAGGATGGAAAAAGTTTCCTCCAACGTCCTCTTGGTACGTATCA
This sequence comes from Morbakka virulenta, assembly GCA_003991215.1. NCBI lineage: Eukaryota > Metazoa > Cnidaria > Cubozoa > Carybdeida > Carukiidae > Morbakka > Morbakka virulenta. The sequence goes on from RDPX01000050.1 coordinate 258,168, forward strand.
TTTTGTCAAGGTGAGCAATTGGGATTGGAACACACGAAAGGAACAATCGACATTTTTAGAGTTGGCTGGTGAAACTGTTTCCACAAGGGTAGGTGTAGCTTCTTTAAAGTTGGTCCAATTAGCTTTGTTGAAATTCATCTTGGTAGAGGATTTGTTGCAGTTACTTCAGTGGTAGCTGGATGCGAGATTATTGTAAGGCGATGCTGCTATGACGGAAACTTATCTTCAGTAATGTGACTTGGGTGTGGTAGTATACTTGACGAGTCATGGCTGTAGAATGACAGCTCTGGATTTGTGAAAGTATTTCAAATTTCTGAATAAAATGTTTTGGGTAGCATTTGGTGATTAGGGAGCTTAGAGCAGCATGGGATGACTATTGAGTACTATCTCCATCTAAACCAATACTTTGATAGCCCCATGGCCTGTAATGGCAGTTAAAATCTCCAAAGTAAATTACGAGGTGATGAAGTACTGGAAGACCACTAAACATGGCTTGGGGTAGGTTGTACAAGCTTACAATACGGATCAAGCCAGAGCTTAGTTCGATTGCCGTATGCAGTGAATTTGTTGGAGTAGATTTGTCAATCTTTGAAAAAGTTAAATCATTTTATACAAGGGTTGCGATGCATTTATGTGGGTGATGCAGATCATCCACAAGTGTATATCCATTTAATTTAATGCTATTATCGTTCTGTGAGCGTGTTTCTTGCAGCAGTACTACCGAAACTGAATGTTTGCAGCACAGGTGTTGAAGGACACTTGGCTCTGGTTTGACCTTCAACAGTAAGATATAATATTGTAGGACCACTTGGTGAATAAAGGTTGGCGATGTTGTGGGGATTTCGCTTGATGATGACCAGAGGGGCCCTGCATCCTCTCCTGCTGGACGTGACATCTTTAGCAAGGTTGAAAGAGACACCGTTGACGTCGCTATCTGTATCAGTAGTTGAACTGCTCATATTGCTCGGATTTTTTGCATTAGCTTCATCGATGTCTCACGCTATCTGCTACTGAAAGAAAGGACCAAGAGAAGGTTGCCAAACTCCTACCTCTCACTCTAGCAGAGAAATTTTTCTCTGTTGAATTCACCTCCAGTTACTACCTATCGTACAAAAGATATATTTAGAATCAGTAGAGCCATGACCTACTTAAATAACACAGCCGACTTGTTGCCAAAATAGTCCAAATTAAATTGTCCATTCATAAACAGGAAGTTGCTAACATAGTTTCGGAATAAAAACACAAAATGTGAGCTGGTTTGAGGCAGTGGTTTTTTTTAGCTTTTGAGGTTTTTAAAAACAGAAAATAAATCTGTCTTTTCAGGAAATAGTTTTTTTGTTTATTTTGTGTTTTGGATTGGAAGTTGTTGGTCAGGGTGTGATACCATTTGCGAAAGCTTGTGTGCAGTTGTTTTCAAGTGCTCAGATTGTGTGTGGATATTTGTGATATTCCCGACGAGTGTTGTTTGTTGCCATTCTAACTACAGAGATGGCCCATAAAGATCAGGGTTTCACCTCAGTGCCTTCTATTTATGTAACAAATGGAATTATCTTCTCAATTACACAATCAAATTTACCTTGTGATATTTCCCTTGGCAAGCGTTCATTAAACACAATTTTCAAAAGTTCAAGTTGTAGACTTTATAAAATTCAGACTTGTGTTAAAAGCTGTCAGACATCATAGATTCAAAATGTCCAGACGGGTTTTCCTTCAAAACTTCTGTGGACTGTGCGGTCGTCTATTGTTTACACTTCTCATTTGGCATGCCAAACGTGTGCGAGACTATCAAGATTTCCTTTGATTTGACAGTACAACTTTGCTCTGATGGATCTATTCCATTTTCTGAATGACTCCGGAGATTGGGTAAAATTACTCGTTTCGGCCAGCTTCTCAATTTCCTAGACTATAGCAGACGTCGTTCTGAAGAATTTCCTGTCAAAGAAATACTGACTGAGATCCGACCGATATTCCATTTCAAACCGCAAGGACGGTCTTCTTATTCTGTAAGGGTGGTCAAGTACAGCTTGCTTTTATGTTATACAACTGGACCTGCCTACTCTCTGTAGCTTTAAAAGCTTCCACTGCATCTCTTTCTCTGCTTCAGAAACTGGTAAGTGGCTCTGTGGATGCCTTAGGAGTTGCGATGGTTTTATTGGAAGACAATGAAATATCTCAAAACATTGTGCTTCTTTTTGACAAAATGTACTTGCAAAAAAGGCACTCTATACCATTTCTGATAAATGTCTGGATAAAGACGGAAATGGTTCATTGTGCAAAGGAAGAATATGCTTCATGATTGTTTGACTGAAGAAACATATTCCTGTTGTGGCGAGGGCAGTTCCAGAAACCAAGGAAAGTGAACACTTATTTCTGTAAACTGGTAGATGTTACTGCAAATTTTGCTTCCATTGACTTCAATGAACTGGCTGTTTGTTTGAGACGATTATTCTATTAATGCCAGTGCTTATAAAATTCTCACCGGAAGTTTGAATCTCCTAATCAGGCTTTCTTTCAAACCCCAGTCTACCAAGAAAACTTAGCTAAATATTTACTCTTTGACAGTGTACATCTGTTAAAAGGTGTTCCCTACAACCTCCTTTCTAGCAAAAAAATTGTGTCCCCCAGGTCCACTTTTGACACGTTTTATGATATGATAACAGTTCCATTGAATGACCACTGATAAACTCTGTTTATGAGAGACAGCAGTTTGGATGCACATCTTCAAAAGGCCCACAAATTGACTTATCGTCCCAGTGCCAGGCGTTAGCTTTTCCAGCGGGAAGATGCTGCTGGATATCTAAATTTGATAAACTCTTGGTGGAACGTTGCCTATTCAAAGTCAGACTTTAATTCTGATGACTCCTTGAGAAACACTCTAAAACTTGACCTAGAAAAATTGACTCCCTCTTGATATTTTCTGAATTGGTAGATGAATGGTCTCAGCTATCACAGAAATCAAATACACTTTGTCAAACCTTGAGAGCAACTGCAAAATTGGTCAAAATTATTGGATGAAGATTATAGATACATATTCACAGCAAGGTTTTAAAGTGAGTTACTTGGGGGAAGGAACGGCAACTACGGATAAATGAACGAAGGCCGCTTTCTTCTCACCTTGAGAGAGGTTGATAGTTCAACATCTTCTTTCAAAATATGCCTTAGTAGTATTTTTAAAGAAGGTAAATGTTTGGGATTAAGGTATTTATGCCGATATTGCTGAATGTGAAGATGACTTGAAATGCTAGTCACAAAAATACAGGAGTCATCATTGTCATCAGAGAGTGCTTCTTTTCTTGTTGTTGGTTTCAGTGCAAAAAAACATGTTTATTAGACATATAGACATGAGCTTAGAATGTTTTTAGTATCCAAAATTTCTGATATGTGACGCCAGTGAGGCAAATGTTAATTAGGGAAATGTCCTTCAGTTGTTGTCCCGGGGTGGACTTGTGACTCCAACAAAAGTTATGGCAGAATGCATAGGACACGTATTCGCCATCTTATAGATTATTGAAGCAGTTTGTGTACGTCATTCCTCAGTGTCTGTGCGATGTACTGCAAAGTAGTTACTGAAGATATTTTGTGAAATAAACAGTGGTATGAGCTGTGAGTTTCACAAAGCAAGGAAGCTTATTTTTTACACCGCTGTGAACATTTATTTCAGCAATTCTCAGAAGCGGACTGGTGATCAGCCAAGAAAGGACAAAATTACATAATTTAAGAAACTGCAGCGATCTGAAACGTAACTGTTAGAACGTTTATGTTGATATCAGAAGGAAGATCGGTTTACACATTTTCTGTTGTATGATAACCATGTGATAACTATCCTGCATTTGCAATTTCATTTGAAATTCCACCAATATGATAATCCAAGCAATTTTACCAGTTTCATTTCGTTCTTCATTGTTCTGCTGTCGGGAATGACTGGAATTTTTCAAAATTACTAAAAACTTGTGCTGTTTTACTTGTGTTTGGAAAGAACTGTGTTTAATTGTGTCAGCCAGTTTTGACATTACGCAAGCTGAGAACAGTATTACCTTCTTTGAAAGCCAAAGTTGAGAGAAAAATTAGAAGCCATGTGGTATACAAAATTACATGTCCACGCTGTCAAGCGTGATATGTTGGGCATACTGTCCAGCACATAACAGAGTGCTTCTCACACCATTGCAAACCCTCCCAACCAATTGGTAAACATTTAAAGAACTGTCACGCGAGAAAAGCAATCAATGCTGACGATGTCGAAATATTAGCTCAGTCATTGAGAGTTTCTTTGTTAATGACCCTTGAGGCTCTGTGGCAACGGGAACTTTGCCCCACCATTAACACTAAGGACGAGTCGGGAAGTCTTGAATTGATAATAAAGTTGTAGCTAGAGCTTCTAGTCACAACATAACTGTCGTTTGAAATTCTATTGGTATAATTATTGACTGCTNATGTTGGGCATACTGTCCAGCACATAACAGAGTGCTTCTCACACCATTGCAAACCCTCCCAACCAATTGGTAAACATTTAAAGAACTGTCACGCGAGAAAAGCAATCAATGCTGACGATGTCGAAATATTAGCTCAGTCATTGAGAGTTTCTTTGTTAATGACCCTTGAGGCTCTGTGGCAACGGGAACTTTGCCCCACCATTAACACTAAGGACGAGTCGGGAAGTCTTGAATTGATAATAAAGTTGTAGCTAGAGCTTCTAGTCACAACATAACTGTCGTTTGAAATTCTATTTGTTCTAATTATTGACTGCTTTTTACCTTTATTCATAGGAATAAATATTTAACATCAATAATATGGCTGAAGATGGTACAGGTTACCGAAATATATTCCGCAAATGATAACACATAACGTCATCTTTTATTTTATTTAATTGTGTCACATAAGTTCAAGTTTTACAAAATTGTATTGTTTGATTTGAGCTGTTTGCACAATGTGTCACGCCGTGTTGATTAAGTAATCCATGGTGGAGCCTACCCATCTGCCTAACATTTCATGATCCAATGCAAGACAGGGTTATTTGCTACCATTTCTAACAAACGACGCTTCAAATTTCTACAAAGACATAATACTGAGAGCTAGTGGATGAAAAAAAAATTCAATTTTTAATAACTCAATTGGATACCCACTAATTAGATAAAAGTAAAACAAGACTTCAAAAACCAATCTAGATTGAAAGGCGCTCTACGTTTGTCAGGTATTAACATTTAGGTGCAAAACAGAGTAAGTCAGCAAACTTTTGGTAGTTTTATTATTTGTAACCGTTCGCACTTGGTACATAACGAAAAAATGGAGAAAATAGTGCGGGTTTATTGTAACCAGCAAAAAATTCAACACCTTTGCGGTTGTACTAGAAAGGGATATTCTTGACCATTTTTCTGTGACCACTATGGATTACAATAGCTGAGCCTTACTCAACAAATATCAAAATTTAGAAATTACATTTTCAGAGTGCCTGTCACAATTATTACACTATAAAACTCATATACGCTAATTTTGGTATTCCCTGTCTTTTGTTTCAACTGTACCCTAAATAAATCAACAAGATTATTAGGAAATCTTGAAAATGTCGTTATGGATGTCAGCCTGCATGTCAATGCGAGAAAATATATGTCGTCGCTATAATCAACAAGGTGCTGTATATTACAAAGCAGAAGATCCAATTAAATCTTTTAACATGTACAATACTTAGGAAATGAGATCACTACAGCAAAGGAAACCAGAATATACTTACAGCATTGGAGTTTTGAACGAACTAGCAGCATAGAAATCCAACTCTTATCATGGACATATGCAAAGACTCTAAAATTATGGATTAATAACCACCGATAAACAGACACACACACGCATTAAGTATTTCCCCACATAAGAAAGAGTTTTACTGTGATTTTTAAACCATCACCAACATCATATCTAAACGGTGTACACCTTTTGGTTGATACTACTTTCGAGAAAAACAAGAATTAGCCAGAAACAATTCTACCATGGACATTTTGGCAGGAATGTACAACACCTGGTTGGCCTTCTAAAATATGCATCGGCTAATTATGTAAATGTAATCGATGCTTTGAAACCAATCTGCCAAATTTTATGCAAGATCATGATGGGTTTTGTGAAAAAGTCAATAAAATTCGAGCAAGTTGTACCAGAAGATGAAGATGATGAAAATGATGAAGATGATGAAGATGATGAAGACGACGAAGATGATGAAGATGATGAAGATGATAAAGATGATGAAGATGATGAAGATGATGAAGATGATGAAGATGATGAGGATGATGATGATTTGTAAAATCGTTTGTGGAAAACAATGTTACATTTTCTGAGTTTGTTGGATAAATGTCCAATTCACAGCCTGCCAACACAAAGTTTGGTTGCAGTTTTAAGCAGAGTTAAGTTCTATAGTCATCCAAAATACTTACTTCGAAAATTTTGGAATGACGTTGCCTACTGTACATGCAAACAGAAATACATTTTTGTGAAATATGAGAGAAAGGTACAGGTATCTTAATATTTAATACTTTCTTAAAGTATATAATTAGATACAAAATTGTATTTCAAAAAAGTAGTTCAGTGATTAGTAGAGCCATAGCTTAATTGTTAGTGCACTGTAACTAAGAGGTTCGATGTTACTTTTCCAGGAGGGAAAAGGAGTTGGACCTTCCCAGAAAAACTTTTATTTATTTATTTATTTATTTATTTAAATCTTTATTTCTAATTTTTATACAGGATTCAAAAACTTCAACTATTTACAAAAGTAAATAACTGTTTTCAATGTTTGTCCTGTAAAGAAGAAGATAATAAAAAACAAAGTTACTAAAATTTGAATAACATATTTTATTTACATATAAACAATAAAAACTAAAGACCATAATGTTACTTTACTAAAACCTTAAATCCTTATTATCTGAAGTTGCACGAATTTGTAATGGCAACTCATTAAAAATCCGTGCACCTTCAGCATAAAATCCTCTTCTGGCAGCTTCCAGTTTTAGTTTAGGTAAAATGATAAAGTTAGAATTGTTTCTCGTGTTTGTTTTTGATAATTTGAAGTAGTCTTTAAACGTTTTTTTTTTTAAACTACTTCCAGACATTTCTTTAAAGTATACAATTATCTTTTCGTACCACATTCGTAATTTCAGGCACCGCTTTTCCAATGACTTTCTTTGCTCGATTAAAAAACTTCTGCATTTCTGTTTCTGTGTATCGTAACAATTAACTTATTGTACCGCTGTACGTCAAAATCGGCATAATTACCATTGTGTAAATTTGATAGGCTGCATCATCTGTCAAATACTTCCTGATATTCGAGAACAGCTTTAATCTGCCTGCAGCTCACCTGTAGGACTTGTCAAATTTTTCACCGAGATTTAAGTTGCTAACTAATATGTTTCCAATGTAGGCAAAATGTTTCAGAAAATTGAACGGTTTACTGTTTTAGACAACTGTGAGCCCTTTTCGGGAATTCTGGTAACGTTTCGCTGTTCCAAGTAACATGACCTCTGTTTGCCTTTCTTCAAGTTTAACAGAAGGTTTGGGTTTTTTGCAGTACGTACCAATTCGTTTCATTTCAGCATTCAATACATTCTCGATATCATCTACATTCGAAGACGAGTACTAGATAATGGTGTTGTCAGCATACTGCAAAAATTTTAAATTCCTCATGTTTTTTCAAAGTCATTGAAAAAACATTTTTAAGAGCAGTGGGGCCAAAATCAAGCCCTGACAAACTCCACGATATATTAATTCATGATTTGACTTTATACCGTTTGTCTCAGCAATTTATGTTCGATTGAAGAGATAATCAATAAGCCATGACACTTCGTAATATATAATTCCGTAAATTGAACGTTTTTCTAGTAGAAGCCTGTGTCCAATAGTATCAAAGGCTTTGCTAAGATCGATATAAGCAACGCAGACCATTTTTCTGTCGTTCATTTCTTGCCTCAGGCTACCACATAATAAGATAGCAGCTAGCTTAGTGGAACGGTGTTTACAAAAGCCATATTGACTGGTACTGAAGAGAAAGTTTTCTTCCATGTACGTTGACCGTTAAGAATGAAGTGCGGTTTCTTTTTTCTGTAGCTTTCAGGAATTGTGGATGTCCCGATTTAAACAAAGAAGCCATTTTCGCAATTTTCCGCAGCTTTAGTAGTACAAGGGTTTTCAGTGACAGGTTGAAAATGTAACATAGTGGCTGTAACATATGTTTAGCACAGTTATTCAACATTCCTCGTGGTAATTTGAGGCCAGCAGCTTTTTTGCGTTTTAGCTTCCGAAGCTCTTTTTCCACAAACATTTTTGAAACGTACGCAAACTGGAACTTTTATTTGTCCGGTCAAAATGTTTTTTGAGAGCTTTCCAAACGAATTCAGTTAGAGGAAGGTTTATCGATTTCAGGACACCTATGGTAGTTGAAAAGTAGCGGCTGATGACCTGAGAACGTGATTTTAAACGTTTTTCGCAACATGTTTTTTGATTGGCTTAACAGGGAAAATGCTCTTGATTATGTCCCAGAACTGCTTTGGGCTGGTTTCTTGCAAAAGTTCCTAATGATACGTACCCTTCTATTTTCTCAGTTGTTTATTACACGAGTTCCTTAATTGCTTGTACAAATCCCAGTCAGCAACCGATATAGATTTCCGGGCCTTCCGCAAAACTCTATCGGGATTGTTCATTTTCCTTTTCAGCTCAGTTGTAACCCAAGGACATTTTCTCCCTTTCACGAACTTTTCTATCGGTGCCGCATGCTTTCCTGTAAAATTCTTAGAAAAACAAAAGTTTTTTGCCCAATACTTTTTTCTGAAATTTATCAGATATTCAAATCCAAGCAGCTGTTTCTTGAAGTACGGCGATATTGACCTTTGCCTAGTTACTGTTAAGCTAAGACCAATGCTATCATTGCGACATTAATTTTTTCCTGATATTTTTGTAATTATGCAGATATTAATACTTGAATGGTCATGTTGATAGTGAAATGACACCTCAGAAAACATGAAAGGGATGAAATAACTTGACACTTAAGAATAATTTAATGAAAATTCTATCAATGAGATCAAATGTCGGGTTTGGAAAGCCTATCGCCAATGGCTAAATTTTAATTAAGTTTGGAACAGCAGTGTTGGAAGGTCAATTATTAGAATACATATTTTCACCAAGCGTTTAGAGCACAACTAGAGTTATAAATATGTCAGGCTATAAAGCACAACTAGGGGTATAAATACATTATCCTATAGGGCAATTATCAACATCAAATCTTAATGAGAAGAAGAAGAGTTTTATGTAAAATTCAAGTTATTATGAAGACAATGGAAGTGATGATTTGGTGCCGAAAGTTAAATGACTGATGCAGGGCTTGTCAAAATAGTATTTTAGTTTATCATATCATATAAAAATAAATAAATAAATTCTAACAAAATCCCACGCCAAAAAAGGGGATTACAGAGCGGCAAACAATTACCAATTCCAATCGGTACCAGTATTATATCATTAAATTAAGATGTTCACTCAAATAATTGTAACAAAGGAATAATTTTCCCATCTCCCTATCACAGGTCTTCTTTTCTATTGTACGAATCTATATATAGATATTAACTTGTGAAGATGCAGGGTCTTAGTATCATCGGTCCAAATAAAAATAGTGTGTGTTAAGCCTCCATTTGTCAGCTCTATGCAAATTTTCAAAAAATTGTGTTATATTCATGAAGACATTTAGAGATGCATTTAGAACATTTACAAGATCATAAAACATTACAAGAGGAGCTTAAAACACGTCAAAAGTAAATAACATATCCCAGATAAGGCGGAAAAACCAAAAAGAAGATAAAGAGGAAAAAGAAAAGGGGAAGGAGAAACGGCTTTTTGCTTATTGCCGATATTATGCGTAGTTCCCAAACCTTTTGTGTTTAACAACTGCAATTTCAATCTCGTTTTCGTGAGGTTGACAAAATGTCTAGACAGATTTTGGAAAATATATATTGTCATGTTTGGTAGAGACGTTTGTTTGTTATTTTTAATGAAGAGAGAGAGAGAGAAAGAGAGAGAGAGAGAGAGAGAGAGAGAGAGAGAGAGAGAGAGAGAGAGAGAAAGAGAGAGAAAGAGAGAGAGAAAGAGAGAGAGAAAGAGAGACAGAGAGAGAACTTCAGTTGTACTGAATCCATTTAAAATCCTCTACTTGCAAAAATTATGTTGTAACAACACTGATTGCTTATATCTTTTTAAAAAACAAAATATATTTTCATTTTAGTAATTAGAAAGTAGTCATTTAATATCGCTTTCAGGCATTTACTCTACTTAGCTTCACATTCTCATTTAAAATTTCCGTTCCATTAAAATCTCGAGGAAAATTGGAAAAAGATTCGTCGGTATCATAATTGAAATTCCTGAAACCTAACTAAAATGAAATTTTCTGGTACCAAGTCTTACCAAACTTAGCTTGGTTTTACCTGTCGTTGCTTATTATGAAGAAAACAGAAATCGCTTAACGATATTCTAAGACTCCAGCTTGCAATCTATAGAAAGAAACGTTTATTAATATTTAAGCCGTAAAATAAAATCAAACGGGTTTTATTGTGACCAAACCTTTGATGGAGGATAACCACACTGAGACTGGTGTATTTGTTATCAGGCTGATTTTCTTAGTTTGGACCGCAGATCTTTACATTTATTTTATCCACTTCGTTAGTTGACCCATATGGTTTTTTGTAATCCAATTGCTAATTCAAGAATAAAGTGAATGAGACAAAATAAAATTAATATGGAGGCATAATATATCTAAAGATAACTGGTGGTGATTTGTATTGCAAAGAAATGTAATAGAAAGACAAATTACAATGATTTAATATGTTCTGAGAGAAAGGTGAGTTGTCTAACACTTACCAGAAAAGAAAGAAAAGTTGATTTAGTGATTAGAGATGTGATGGGAGCCTTGTTGATGCTGACCCAAGAAGCTTGCAAACTGTAGATTTCGAATCAGTGCCGTAAAAAGATTTATCTTCGGTTCTTAAATTCGAGAAATGATAGTTTAGTTACAGTGGTTGCCAAAATATTAAAATAACTGATAATTTAAGGTCGTAAGTGAATGGATCGAAAGGGCCTAATGTTTTTCTCGCACAATCTTAAGGATTATAAACTAAATCCACTTGGAGCCAAATCCATTTTAGTAGCTGAGGAAAAAGGAGTTTTGACAACAAAAAGAACGTGACTGACTAATCTGTCAGGTTTTGCCACCAGTAAGACAAATTAGTTTAATAGGCTTTTTATGGAAAACTGGAAGAAACTTTACAATACATCCTGACAGATTGGAGTGGATTTCTATTAAAGGGCATAAAGTGGGTAGGGGGGTATAAAATAAAAAACGAAGGGATAGGATTGGATGAAGACCTTTTAAGTTAATATGGTTGGAAAATGCGCCTTCCAATGTGAATCAGACTCTTTCTTATTTCAGTCTTTGAAACAGAGATGCAAAGTTAATTGACAAAAATGAGTAGCTCAAAGCCTATGCTGACCGTTGAATTAAGGCTAGAGCCTTCTGTTTTAGAGCGATGATAATTTGATCAGGTTTGGTTTCAATGTACCACAGATAAAATAAGTCTACATTCAGAGCTCTTACGTTTTGCGCTTCGAAATATGGTCCAAGCGTAAAGAGCAAAAATCGCGCCTTTGGCTTACAACAGGAAATGTTCTTGCGGCTAGTAACATGTAAACAAATTCCTTAAAAGAAAAGAAAGACTGTTTCAAAATTGCAACACAACTAATTAATGTTCAATCAAGGAGATAATGAAACACTTCAAAAAGATACACTGGTTGTTTTATGCTAGTTGAAGATTGAAATCAAAACTGGGTTCAAACTGCTGACTGAATGCTGTAAAATGTGTTATTGAAGTATAGTGTACGTTTTATGGACAAAACTTGGAGCTAAATTGAGATATTACTGACTTAAAATCGACTTAAAGGCTTACAAAGTGACACATGGTATTATCTCACACGTCCTACTTACAACTTATTGTTCACTTGTCTGCACAGCCCAATCTGTGGCCAATCTGATATACTTTTGAAATTTCAAAAAACAATATGCTCCTTTATCATTTAGCTGAGGCAGGAGGAGTCACAATAAGTCTTTATTCATTTAGGTTAATTGATTATCTCTTCAATCGCCTATTGATTTAAACTGTTGCAAGCTCAAGCTCGAAATCTTAAAGGGTGGCACACTAACATATCATTCAAAAATGTTTAAGAAAGCTGCAAGCACTCATAAACAAAAAACCAAAAGTGCTGGTCATGTATGCATAGTTAGGGACCATTATGGAAATAAGGTCGGTTTGACCTTTTAATGTTATCCCTGCCACTTCAATTAGGGGTGACCTGTAATTATTTTTATTTTAACTCAAATTGTAATATTTTTATGCAACATTCTTTTTAGTATTAATTTATACAAAAGTTTGTAAATTAACTTTAAATTGTAATTTACTGACTTTCTAGGCCTTTCTTTCTTTTTTTTTTTAAACATTTGTAAACATTTTTCATTTTATGTTTGTGGCAAATAAAAACTTACTTACTTACTTATACAAAGCGGTTCTACAGAGTCCTTTAGACAGTGTGGGAGTAAAACCTGAAACACTTTACCAAACTCATTACGACAATGTGACTGTTAATTTGTTTAAAACCAAATGTAAAGCTTATTTTATCAAGTGTTAAATTTGAGCCTTGTTTTAAGCATGACAAGTAATGGGTGGATTTTGAAATATCTTTTAAGTTATTTCCATACACTTTTATACTTCTGTAACTCTATTCTGATGTCAATTTTGATTAGGTTTTTTTTGTTTTGTTTTCGTTCTAAGTCTTCTTTGTGGATAAAATTGTAAACAAGCTCCTAATTACGTTTCGCGTAGAAGAAAGAAATACACACAAACACACACACACACATATATATATATATATGTGTGTGTGTGCGTGTGTGTGTGTAGATACACGTAGCCATGTATGAAGTGGCCTGGGCCTTAGTGGCAGTAATCACAACACTAGCAAGTAATAGCAAAACCAGGAACTACTTACCAAAAAAATTAGTTCAGGTAATCAGTGAAGTCTAAATCAAAGCTGGGCTTTTTTCAAATTACTTGCACTTTCCTTATGTTAATCGTAGCAAGAGTATACATAACACAATACCATCCAATCCACGATTTACTTCATATTCCCATCATTTTGTTGGTCAGGGCTTAAAAGTTATTGAATTCTTGCTTATTTTTACTGTATAATTAGCTATAAGAGCTTTATCTGTATGGACCTACTAAACAAGTTAAACCTGTACAAGCTCACAACCAACTAGTATTAATGAGCATTTTTTTCACAATTGGCATTTCCTCCGGCTTTCAAAGTCAGATTCCTTGCTTGAAAGCCAGTAGTTGAACTCAGCCAACTTAATGAAAAGTGGATGTGAACAATATCATATATTGGTCTAGTGGTCTTACAGGTCTAGGATCTTGTCGTCACAAGCGAGCACTTTTATATTTAGTTTTCTCGCTTAAGGTTGGAATTGTCTTCTCTCGGGTAGTGGGAACTTCAGTTTCATTTCATTTCTAACTAGAAGGTGGTCTGACAACCATCCACTGTCTTTCATTGGCCTTGCAATGTTCAGGTCTTTCCTGTCACATTGACATAGTCAAACATTTACAAATGCTTTTATCTCGGATGCATTCAGGTGCTTGTAATGCAGAGGTAGCGGGTTGCGCATGTTGAAAGCAAGAGTTGTCCATTTTCATTGCTCTTGCCCAGGCCATGGTGACCAAGTACCTTAGATCATATGATGTGATCTGCTCCTACACGCACATGTAAGTCTCCAAGTGTGATCAACTTGTCTTTCCTTTGTGTAGCCAGGACGACCCTGTTAAGCTCTTTGTAGAATGTATTTTTGATTTCATGTGTTCATATCATTGTAGATGCATACACACCAATGAGCGTTGCGTAGGCAATTGGCTCAGTTTCAGTCGTAGTAGCCTGACCCTGCCCGAAATTCCACGTGGAAATGACTCTGAGTTAGGCACGGTTGTCTATTAGGGTTAAATGAGATAGGCAATGTTTAAGGCACTTTTTAAAGTCCTTTCCTCTATAAGGAGTGAGGAGTGCAAAATAAGCTTGCTCAGTCAACTAAGAAGGATACGAAGTACTAATCTATCCCGTACATTAGCTTCCCGCTAATGTACGGGATAGCTTACCGTCTAAGTGTAGAATCATGCCTAAAAACCACCAGTAGCATCCACTACCTGTTCCCCTAACCTTTATTGTCATAGGGCTTTAGGTGGGCGAGACTACCTGGACATTTATAGGTGGAAATAGTCTGCATAGAGAAAGAGCCACCCTCTCCTCTAGCAGATCTGATCCACCAGTACTAGGGTTAGCCACGTAATGATGGAAAAGCTGATCACAGGTAAAGTTTCGAAGTGTCCTTCTCCTAGACGGATTACTAAAGAGCTTAAGAGCCTCATCTGCCCTTGTGGACTTGCTTCTTTGCGACTTCGTGCACTGATGACTTCGCGCACTGAAAACAACCTTCTCCCTTGACAGCCGGAGAAAAAAACACCAGTAACCTACTTAGTTTAGCATTATTGTCGACTGGAGGTCCCGGGGTTCGTTGGTGGGCATAGCTGACTACATGGAACCATAAGTGGGAGTTGGACAGTGTGTTGTGGACCAGTGATTCCACCCATTCCCCCAGTTTGTAACGTTAGAACCCACCATCAAAAGGTTAATCAAAGGTAAACCAATAGCACACTCCCAATATGCCCAAATTGTCTACAAGAGTTATAAAAATAATGGAAACATGCAATTAAAGTGTTTGTATTACAATATGAAGTTTAGAATATATTTTTTTAAATTATTTTTTTTTTATTTTTAATTATTCTTTCAGTGTAGGCCATTCCAAGCTGATAATAAAACAAACTAACTGATTATTAATAATCATTCTTAATAGAACTGTAATATGATCATCTCTGGAATGTTCATCAAGAAGATAGTACTCTTTAGAAATGAAGCTTTAAGGCAAAAATGTTTTTTCTCCGAGACTTAAAAATAACAGGTTGGCATATGGTGGGCTTAGGTCTGTCTCAGGGATAGGAGCGCCTCTTCGCTCTTGGCTGGTAACCTTCCTAAACATGGTGTCTCGATAAAAACACCGGCGGTAGTGTCAACCCATCACTACCCCTTCTTTATGAGGGTAACGTGTGGTTCACAGTGTCTGCTGTTATTCCCTTTAATACCACTCCCGCCACTCCAAAGCTCAGTTGGTCGGCAAGCTCAAAATATTTGTCCAGGTGATGGTTTCGGACATCTATTTCTATTTTAAAGAACAGATTAGACCAAATAAATGGCTCCTAGTATCAGGCAGAATTTTAATGGTCACAGGGTGAAAAGACTTTTCGCATCCCAGACTGACCTCTCATCTGAGAGTGTAGACTCGAGATGTGGAGGTCCTGGCTCTACACAAATAAGAACAACCTGTTATCATTGGCCTACCTAGTCGTAGTTAAAGAGTGAAACCTCATTCCCTTCCAAGATTGAATATTCGTTGTTCTTCTGCCATTGCTCATCGAAATAACTTCTATTTCCAGTTTCAACATGATGGAAGTGATGGTTCTCGGGTTTCTTCCAGACGGATAGCAATGGTAGAAAAAGATTGCTTTTTCTGGTAAATCTTGCTCTGCTGACCAACTTTGTGAATCTAATTTTATTTCTACTAAAAAACTCGGTTAGTCTAGATTTATTGAGATTTATAAAAGTGTTTTGCATTCTGTCTAGTCGGTTATTCTTCCCTTTTTTATGGTGTTCAGTTTTCTATTTCCTCAAAGTAAAAGACTAGTCACTTTGCTAGACTGTTTTCTACCTAGTAATGACACCAGTTTTTCTTTGCCGCAGTTCCCTTTGCAAACTGATCAGATTTTGGACTATGCCATAACAAATTTAAGGCTAGTTGGATAAATTATTCATGGGTTTGATTAATCTAGAGCTTCTGGTTAAGAGTCGATACCGGTAGATATCTTGAAAGAGTGTGATTCTGAGCTACTTTCCCTGCTGTCTAAACTTTTCAATCATTGACTTTCTTTTCATGTCCCTCGAAACTCTTTAATTTTTTCTCTTCAAGGATGCAAATTATCTATCTGATCCTGGCAAATACCGACCCATAAGTCTTTTTTTCCCCTGTTATCAGTGAGGTCTACAAATGACTTACTAATAATACAACAGCGGAATTCTTGCCAAACCTAGGTCTATTTGTGGATGTTCAGTAGAGATCTTGCTCCACGGGTGACCTTCTGATTGTAATTATGGAACATATATGTAGATTTATGCATACGTCTGAGTAAGAATGTGCTATAGCTCTGGGTATTTTCAACTCATTTAAAAAGGTGTGGTGCACTAGCTTGCTTTTAAAGGTCTGTGGTTACAGAAGGGTCTTTAGAATCATTCAGTTTTTTCTCTCATGTTGTAAAATGCATTGAACAAAGAATGGAATTATATCTAATATGTTAACTCCAGTGGTCTTCAAGGTTGCATTCTTTTTCCAACTCTCTTCGTTCTTTAAATCAATTATGTTCTTCCTTATTTCCTTCATTTCATCCGTATTTTTGCTGATGACACTATCTTGAACTCTGGCATTGACAGCCAGGCAACTCAGTGGGTGGGAACAAGTCAAATATGAGGAAGATTTGGAGTCTAAGCTTCAGGCTGTCAGAAAATTTGGAAAAAGGTGGGTGGCTGGTTTCTTTCAATGTGACAAAACCCATCTCATATTGTTCAATAGCATTCTGAGTCCTGATTGCATTCCAACATTGATGGTGAATCATTCTAATAATATTACTGGTCAGGTTATTTTTCCTCTTGAGAAATGTCTGCTTCCAAAAAGGTTGATTCTTTGTATTGCGCTAGAAAGTAACTGATGTCTGAAGAAAATTTGCATCTTTATGGACCTGCCATCCGTCTTTGCATGGAGTATTGTTGTCACTTCTGAACAGGTGCTCCTTTATCTCATCTTGATCTTTTTGAATGAGTTCATCGACGTGTTTGTAACGTAATAGTTTCGGATATTACTGCTATACTTCAACCTTTGTCTTATTAACGAAATGTGGTCTATCTTAGCTTTTTTTGTAGGCACTGTCATGGAAAGTGTTTTAATCAGCTTTCCTCTCTGGTACCAGATCAATTTTCCGAATTTCATGTGACTCTATTCACTCAACGTTTTCATTCTTATGCAGTAGTTGCTTCTCGTTTTAATAAATATTTCTATGAATATAGTTTTATCCGTGGACAGCTGGATTGTGGAACTTTTTGATTCTTGGTTTCCTTAATCGGTATCGCTCCAAAAGAGTAGGTAACTTTTGAGTAAGTGTCAAAAGAGTAGGTGCCCTAAAAGAGTAGGTGCCTTAAAAGAGCAGTGTCCTGAGATATTAGTCATGTAATTAACACATGAGTACTTACATGTACATGATCACGCAATCAACTGTATGTTTGTATGTGCATGCACATTTCCTAACACAAGCATACAAATGTAAAGAATTCAAAGTGGAGGGAAGTGTACACGTATATGACCCATCCGTATTGCATACTGACGTCATAACTACAACACAAGGAAATAAGTATGTTATATAATTAAACCAGCAGATATAGTAACTCAATTTATTTGCTGATTATTTTATCCCTCTTAACACATATTTTTTTACAATTCAAGTACACCGTTATGAAGCACATCAAGTCTCAAAAGGGTAAGGACAAGCTTTGTTTTAATGGATTCATCTATCGCCAAGGAACAAAAAATAAGAGATCACAATGCTGACTATATTCAGAGAAGGGTTGTGGTGGCAGTGCATCGACGGTCCTTGATTACCATCATGAAAGACATGTCACGGCACGTCGACCTCATAATCATGCACCCAACCCTGCAATGATACAGGTAGAATCCGCTGTCGATCGCCTGATGGATGCCGCCTCTACATCAGCGGATGCACCCAGGCGTCTGATCAGTGACACCATGGTTCAGCTTGGTGACGATGCTCTAGCCATCGCACCATGTCGACAGACCTTGCAAACACGGATCCAGCGGAAACGAAGGCGGCTGAACGATGACATCCGTCCCGAGCCGCAGAATATTAACGACTTTCGTCTGGAAGAACCATATCGTTCTGTGGAAGAGGGCAAAAGGGAAGTGCCGTTCTTGCTATATGATAGCCTTGAACATGAAGAGCAGAAGGAGCACATTATTTCGTTCAGTAGTAACACAATGATGCAACAGTTTCAGGCGGCCAGAATATGGATGTGTGACGGCATCTTCAAGATCGCCCCACGTATCTATTTCCAGCTGTATAGCATTCACGCTGTAGCAAACGATCGGGTGTTTCCTTTCGTGTATGCATTGCTACCCAACAAAACCGGAAACACTTACAGGCGGTTATTCGAGAAGATTAAAGAACACATCCCTCTGGCCAATCCTCAATTTATTATTCTGGATAAGGAGCAGGCAGTAATCGTTGCACTTCGAAAGCAGTTCCCCGAAGCAATTTTGCAGGGTTGTTTTTTCCACCTGACGCAAGCGATATGGCGCAAAACACAGAGTCTCAGCTTGGTTGCGCTATATGTTGAAAAAGAAGAACTACAATCTTACTGCAAACAGCTAGGAGCAGTAGCTTTTCTTCAATCGGAAGCAGTTGAGGAAGCATTCGAAGATTTGGAAGAGTATGTGGAACAGCATCACCCGGACCTCGTACCTCTCTACCAATACTTTGAGGATACTTATATAGGTAGACCCAATCGTCGGTGCAGGAGGGCACAAGCCTTGTTTCCTATAGAACTTTGGAATGTCCCGATTCGAACAGTGGAAGGCATACCGCGTACCACTAATAAGATAGAGGCACCGCGTACCACTAATAAGATAGAGGCTGGCACCGGGCCCTGCAGTCGCAATTTTAGAGTCACCATAACTCAATGTGGCGCTTCCTACAGGGCATTAGAAGGAAACACAAGCCCCAATACCTCTCGCTACAGCAAATGCTTGCTGGCCAGGATCCTCCAACACTGCCCAAGAAGTATTGGGCTACCAACAATAGAATGGCTAATTTATTGGCAAGGCATACTGCAGGGGAAATGACAACTCCGGAGACATTAAGGGCACTGGCACATAACATCGCCATGAACACCTAATACAGCTACCGTAATAAAGATGTAGCTCCGTATCACGCCCTCCTGCCTACTTGTCTAGAGTCCTGAAACATGTACATGTATACTGAAACATATACATGTATGCGCTCATGTATTTCAGCGTAGCTACAACTACTCTTTTAGGGCACCTACATGTATTTCTTCTATCATCTACTCTTTTCATCGAGTATGAGTTGAATGCTTTTACGTCTAAGCTTAACTCTTATCTGTTGGCCCGCTTTTTTCGCCCGCTCTTGCCCCTTCAACCCCTAGTGCCCACTATACTGTGGTTGGGGTCACAGCCAAGAAGAATGTGCAAACAATCTAACTAGACAACGTCAAAGTAAGGTGAGTGGCGATTCTTTAAACTTCCAAGGGGTGCCTCAATAGAGGGCTGGGCTGAAATTCACCCCCGTATTTTCTCTGTCGGCTAAAGTAACGGCTCTTTGCCAGCCAACCAGCCTCTCATTTCCTGTGGTTTGAGTGGTGTTAAAGTCCACGCGTTAATAGACACCGGTTCTATGAAATCTTTTGTCTCCAGATCAGTTTTTGATTACATGCAGCCTAAGCCGAAGTTGCAGGAAACTCTCTAGCAATGTTTTGGTATTACTGGCGAGCAGCTTCCTGTTCAAGGGATAGTGCAAGCTGCCCTCTCCTTCCCTGGAAAGAGCCCAGTTTAATACCCAGGTAAGTTTTTTATTTCAAGTCATTTATTTCAGCCCCTACAATGCGTACCAGGGTGGGACTTCTTGACTTCCAACGGGTTGAATTTATCGTATAATGACGTTACATGCACTCTTGTAGAAAACCATGGCAAAACCCTGCTCATCCCTAACTCTCAAGACAATCTACGCTCTTCCCTTATAGGCCAATGTTCGAGTTTAGAGGCCAGAGAACCTGACAATTTCTCATGCCTACTTGCTCAATCCTCATCTAGGGGCCCTGTTAATGTTTCGCTATGTACTAGCCTCTGTATTCCTAGGAGAACTGAAGTTTGTAAGCTTCAAAAGAGTTGTAAAGATCTTTTAGGTATGGTAACACCTATTCATTATGGCTCTGAACTGCCACCTAGTATTTCCCCAGCATATACAGTCAGTCAAGCAGACGGTAGACATATTACTGTGCGTCTAATGAATAGTTCTCATGTTGACATTGAGTTGCAGGCTGGTCAAAAGGTTATTGACTTTTGTCCACTAGTTGAAACCCCTGTCGCTAATGAATTAGTTTCTCCTACTGCCATCAATATGACATGTAGCTCCAGTTCCGTGAGTGCTATTAAGGCAGAATTTGAAAATGCCCTGTGTCCATCATTGAGCCTATCTGAACGTCATGCCCTCTTAGAAACTTTAACGAAATATGCTGATGTTTTTGATAAAAATTTTGGACACACTTATAGCATCACTCATAAGATACATACTGGTGATGCACTACCTATTAGACAGTACCCTAGGCGTTTGGCTTATGCTTACGGGGGGAGACAGACAAACAGGTCTCAGAGATGCTTGACCAAGGGGTAATAAAGCCCATTAACTCTCCTTGGGCCTCCCCCATAGTGTTAGTTAAGAAGAAGGATGGTACTTTTAGGTTTTGTATAGATTATCGAAAATTAAATGCAGTTACAAAAAAGGATGCTCATCCTTTACCACAGGTTGATGATTTATTGGATGCACTTCAGGGTTCTTGTATGTTTAGTACTTTAGATCTTAGGTCAGGGT
>RDPX01000050.1:283100-314574 GCA_003991215.1 Morbakka virulenta
TTTTTTGTCTATTTTTTTTTTTATCAGGTAATTTATTATTATTTTTTTTAATTATTATTATTATTATTATTATTATTTATTTTTTTTTTTTTTTATTAGCTTCTCACATCTGAAACACATTGAAATTTGACTGTCCAAGAAAAAGGCTAAGCAGAACCTTATTGCTGATAGGGTTCTTGCTACAATTTGAAATAACAAAATTAAATAGTACCTTGTAGTGCTAAAATATGCCCAGGCAATTTATTATTATTTTTTAAAATTATTATTATTATTATTATTATTATTATTATTATTATTATCCACAAGAAATGAATTGGCTCTTACCCAAACATGATTTCTAGTAAAATTAGTCAAAGGATATCTTAAGAGATGCTCTCTTGGTTGATCTAGCAGCCTAAAATTCTTGATCGATTTTTATACCTTTGCTATTCCTTCTAAATTCATAGTATCATCAAACAAAATTTTTCATTGCTACATGGTTCATAAAAAACATTTGCAACAAAATCAGGTCTTATATTGCTGTGCGCTTCGTATGTTTACATTTATCCAAAGCTGAGAAACAAGCAGATTGTCAGTAGAAAATAGTTTAAAAGCAATGAGCCTTTCACCACAAAGCAATTACGCACAAATATTATAATAAATTAAGAAAATGAATGAAGACTTTACATAAATGTAAAACAAAATATCGTAATAATAACCTCAGTTTTGGCCTATGTGGCTTGCGTGCAACAGTCTGATCGCTATAATACATACATAGAGACAAAGTATATTTTTGAAAATTCAGGCTACGTTTCTTTACTTAATCAAGTAGATTAATATTATTAGTATTATCAATTAACTTCGCTAGCTGCGACTGGAAAAATAAGCACTTTTCTTTACTGCAGCAAAACAGATTTTTCTCAGGGATTCATCTGTTTTGACATTCACAGGCAGCACAAGACACAATCATGGTGTAACGATAATAATTCCAAAAATGAAATTGACAAATACTGTACCACCCAACTGCCATCTCATAGCCTATGGTTGGACCCTGAGTGGCAAAAACATGATCCATACCTCTTTTTTCAAAAGAATGAGCTAAACGTGGCTAGGTTTTCCCTACGTACCTATCTCCAAATGATTTCGGGGTATATGAGGTACCAGACAAATGTAGTACCAATGCAACTGTTGCAGTCGCAAACTCCCTGGGTTTGGCCTCAGGCACTGGTCCTTTGGAAACTCTCACCTATGATTCCACTGCGATGACCATACTCCGGTACACCCTCTCGACTGAGGGACCAAACTAGGTAGGGGGCAGTCGGTATCTGACATTGGTGAAAGGTTTGTCTTCCCTTTTTGTGTGCAAAGACTGGAGCGATTGACCTTTTAAAGAGGCGTGGCAGCAATTGTGTTGTGAAACACTTTGAGGAACAAACTAGGCGGATAAGAGTGAGTGGTCATCCACAGCTGGAGGGACATCGAAACCCCATCACCTAACTTCCAAGACAGCCATGAATAAGTATACCTGGTCAAATTGGTCATTTGGATGAAGCTGGCTCCCTTGCTGCAGACTCCAATGTAAATATTCACAGGGGCGAGGGCTCAAGATCAGATAGTAGGTCCAGTGGTCATGACGAATCTTTAGGAAAGCTTTCAAGGACTGTAGACTCAGATCCACCAAGACTGAACATTAGACGGTAAAATCTAAAAGTAGCGACTTGAAAACTCAGGAGCATGTACTCGGTAGGAAAACTCCACAGTGTTGAGCAAGAGATAAAGGCACTATCTCTAGATATATTAAGTGTGAGGTAAAATAGACAGAATCTGGTGAGTTGAAAAGGGAGGATTGCAAATTTTTATATTCCGGGGGCGATAGTTATGTTCACGGAGTAGGTATGTTTCTGGCATTAACGCTATCAAAGTGTCTAAAGAGTTTCTAGCCTATAAGTGATAGGGCCATATTAGTAAAGCTAAATGCTACGCCATTCAATTTCAGCATCCTGCAAGTGTATGAACCCACGGCAGCTCACACCGATGAAGAAGTTGAACAGCTTTACGACGACATTCAGCTAGGAATAGAAAAAGTAAAATCTGATGAGGTTCTGATAGTTATGAGTGACTTCAACGCCAAGGTAGTGTCAGTAAGAGAGGATGATATGGTCGGGTCTCACGGCTTGGGTACAAGAAATGAACGAGGTACACGCCTCATCGTATTTTGTAAAATCAGCAATTTTATCGCCAGTAAAACGTGGTTCAAGCATCCAGCAAACAGACTAAATACGTGAAGAAGTCCCGGTGGTGTTGGCAAAAATCCGACAGACTACATCCTGGTCAGAAACAGGTAAAAACCTACCTTGGTTAGGACTGCAACTCAGACCACAACCCAGTGGTTACAACACTACAGATCAACCTGAAGAAAATGGAGAGAAAAAGGAAAAAGGAGATGTACGATTTAAGTGCTCTACGGGACAAGCAACCGCAGGAGCATTATGCATTTTTAGTGACGAACCAGTTCCAAATCTTTGCAGAGGATCATACAGAATCTCAGCTCCAAGAGCTAACTGATGCTATCAAACAAACATGAATCACCTTCAAGACTGGCATACAGAAACTAACTAAAGAAGTAATTCCTGAGAACAAGTCCGACAAAAACCAAGACTGTATTCCAAATAAAATTCTAGACCTGATGAAAGACAGAAAACGGGTGTACAGACAGTGAAGTGGGGTCCAGGAGACTAAATAAAGAAAGCAAGCGAAAGTGCAACTTCATTAGCCTTGCCGAAAAAAACTAGAGCTGTAGAGTCTAAAGACCATAGAATCATCAGTGTAATGAGTTACGTCATGAAAATGATTCTGAAAATCATTCACAGTCGCATAGAAAGGAAAATAGATGAACAGATTGCTGAAGAACCGCACCGAACCAAACTAGAAAAGCAATATTTAATCTTCGTATCATCATTGAACGAGCAATGGAAGTAGAACAAGGTACCCACTTGTGCTCCATCGATTGTGAGAAAACATTTGATAAAGTCCGACAAGAAGATTTCATACAAATGTTTTTGGACGTACTTCATGAAGGAAATGAGCTACGCATCATTCGAAATCTGTACTGGGGTCAAGGAGCAGCAATCCATGTTGGCGGAAAGCTATCGTAATGGAAAAAATCAAAAGAAATATCAGACAAGGATGAGTAACTTCTCCTTGTCTGTTTGGCTTATATTCAGAGAATATTCTAAGAAGCATTGCGGATGTTAAAGGAAACGTTGTAGGTGGAGGCAATGTAAATAATATCCGTTACGCAGAAGACACAGTGCTACTGGCCGACACCAAAGCCAACCTACAAGAAATGTTGAAATTAGCCAACAGAAGTGGGGAGGCAAAAGGACCCCGGATCAAAGCTGCAAAAATCAAGTGCATGATGATATCTCATGATCAGGCACGTCCAGTAATGACTTTGCATGTTGGAGATAGGAGCATCTCCAATGTAAATGAGTATATTTAGCCAACAGAAGTGGGGAGGCAAAAGGACCCCGGATCAAAGCTGCAAAAATCAAGTGCATGATGATATCTCATGATCAGGCACGTCCAGTAATGACTTTGCATGTTGGAGATAGGAGCATCTCCAATGTAAATGAGTATATTTACTTAGGTTCTCTGATTACCAATGATGGCGGGTGTGATCCAGACGTGAGTAAGAGAATAGCAATTGCTAAGGCAACTTTTCTGAAAACGAGACGATTACTCTGGAATCGTCAAATCAACAGGAAGCCCAGGTACAAAATGAGAAAATGCTATATCTCCTAAACATTCTTATACGGATCAGAGTTGAAGACTGTTAAGACAACAACTCGAAAGATTGAAGCGCTGGAGATGTGGCTCTTACGAAGGATGCTTAATACTAATTTCACAGAACACCGGACAAACGATGAAGTATTTTTAGTTGTTGTAAAAGAACGACTGTTGCTAATAAAAATTATGTCGTCAAAGATTCGTTATTTTGGACACATATCATGCCACACTTAACTTGACAGGGACGATTGCTGTTAGGAGCCCCAGAGGTAGACCCCGCTACAATTGGACCGATAATAATAAAAGATAGACATCTTGCGGAGGAAAGAGTATATTCCACGCCTCACAAGACCGGACTGGGTAGCGCATCATGACACCCGAAGTAAAGCGAAGTGAATAAATTCTATCTAGATGATGAGGCTTGAAGCACATAACTGAACTTTAACTTCTCTAAGGAAAAGTACCATCTTGGTAGATATAGCATTTTCTCATTTTGTATCTGGGCTTCCTGTTGATTTGACGATTCCAAAGTAATCGTTTCGTTTTCAGAAAAGTTGCCATAGCAATTGCTATACTCTNGGATGTTAAAGGAAACGTTGTAGGTGGAGGCAATGTAAATAATATCCGTTACGCAGAAGACACAGTGCTACTGGCCGACACCAAAGCCAACCTACAAGAAATGTTGAAATTAGCCAACAGAAGTGGGGAGGCAAAAGGACCCCGGATCAAAGCTGCAAAAATCAAGTGCATGATGATATCTCATGATCAGGCACGTCCAGTAATGACTTTGCATGTTGGAGATAGGAGCATCTCCAATGTAAATGAGTATATTTAGCCAACAGAAGTGGGGAGGCAAAAGGACCCCGGATCAAAGCTGCAAAAATCAAGTGCATGATGATATCTCATGATCAGGCACGTCCAGTAATGACTTTGCATGTTGGAGATAGGAGCATCTCCAATGTAAATGAGTATATTTACTTAGGTTCTCTGATTACCAATGATGGCGGGTGTGATCCAGACGTGAGTAAGAGAATAGCAATTGCTAAGGCAACTTTTCTGAAAACGAGACGATTACTCTGGAATCGTCAAATCAACAGGAAGCCCAGGTACAAAATGAGAAAATGCTATATCTCCTAAACATTCTTATACGGATCAGAGTTGAAGACTGTTTAGACAACAACTCGAAAGATTGAAGCGCTGGAGATGTGGCTCTTACGAAGGATGCTTAATACTAATTTCACAGAACACCGGACAAACGATGAAGTATTTTTAGTTGTTGTAAAAGAACGACTGTTGCTAATAAAAATTATGTCGTCAAAGATTCGTTATTTTGGACACATATCATGCCACACTTAACTTGACAGGGACGATTGCTGTTAGGAGCCCCAGAGGTAAACCCCGCTACAATTGGACCGATAATAATAAAAGATAGACATCTTGCGGAGGAAAGAGTATATTCCACGCCTCACAAGACCGGACTGGGTAGCGCATCATGACACCCGAAGTAAAGCGAAGTGAATAAATTCTATCTAGATGATGAGGCTTGAAGCACATAACTGAACTTTAACTTCTCTAAGGAAAAGTACCATCTTGGTAGATATAGCATTTTCTCATTTTGTATCTGGGCTTCCTGTTGATTTGACGATTCCAAAGTAATCGTTTCGTTTTCAGAAAAGTTGCCATAGCAATTGCTATACTCTAAGGAGAAGTACCATCTTGGTAGATATGGTAAAGCAGCTATATCTGTCCTTTATAAACCAGCTACGTAGGCATTTTAAGGAAATAACCAAGCACACAAAGCAGTTGCAGTCTTTTTCGTCAAAACCATATATTCTGTGTCAAGGCTAGATCTTCTTACTCTTTTAATAAACGCAGGCTCTGTACGCTGTAAACTATATACTTTTTTCAGTTTGGTTGGCTAGTAGAGTAGTGTATGAGTGATATTAAATATTTTATTATCCAGTTCTGTTAACCTAAATGAGATTTACTGGATGACACTTCTGCTGTTTTAAAAGCATACAGATATTGATGGCCTAAAGATGATTTCAAAATAATATAAACTGGGGTATCCCAGGCTTAAAAACCTATGTGTTAGTACCTTACCTATTCTTACCTTTAAAAATGAAAATAGCCTTGATATTCTTATAAAGTAGCCATAGAGGTAAAATTCATTTAAAGATATCTCATGAGCTCGATTTTTTCAAAGAAGCATGAGTCAAGTCATATTTATGAGAAAGTTGTACTATGTCGTCTCTTAAGGAATTGATTTCCTTTTTTATAGCCCTTNATCCAGTTCTGTTAACCTAAATGAGATTTACTGGATGACACTTCTGCTGTTTTAAAAGCATACAGATATTGATGGCCTAAAGATGATTTCAAAATAATATAAACTGGGGTATCCCAGGCTTAAAAACCTATGTGTTAGTACCTTACCTATTCTTACCTTTAAAAATGAAAATAGCCTTGATATTCTTATAAAGTAGCCATAGAGGTAAAATTCATTTAAAGATATCTCATGAGCTCGATTTTTTCAAAGAAGCATGAGTCAAGTCATATTTATGAGAAAGTTGTACTATGTCGTCTCTTAAGGAATTGATTTCCTTTTTTATAGCCCTTTTGGTTAAAGTAAAGTGTAAGACTCCTGTCTCTCCTCTTTCTGACCTTACGTTTAGCGTCCTAACCAACATGACTAGATGCTCTGGCACCCTTTGACACTGACTCTTGGCCACAAAAGACGGAGCGCCCCTTGTTGAGGTGTTTCTGAAAGCTATTTGTATGTGTTGTTGTCTACGGTGAATTCATCTACCCTAACTTGCTCTGCGCAGTCTGTACGTCTTTTACAGCTTGTATTCTGTGAAAGAAAAAAAATTACCCCACTGTTTACCTTGGGTGCTGCCAACGACAACAAGTTGGTTTTATTGTTTTTCGAGTAGTCAAGGATGACTTCTTTAAAAACTATGCACTTGCTTTGAAAAATCCCATCATCATTATTGCGTTTTAGAAATGAAAATTTTACTTAGAGGATAGAAAGTATTTATGAGAACAGTTTCATTAATGATCTTGTTTCACAAATTGGTGCACGATTCGTTGATCAGGTACTCATTTTTGTCCTAGAAAAATCTTGCTTGTATTTCTCAAATTCTTGCAGCACTCGTTTCCGACTTCCAAAAAGTTTAAAACAGTTTTTGTTGACAAAATTTGGTTTGCAATATTCAAAGCTTGCATAAATTTGCACAAAAATTAATTAACTAGAAATTTTAGGTTGCATACTTGGTCACACAACAAGTTGCAAATTATTCTAAGTCCTCTTTTTATTGACCTTGCTGTTCTGTGTTTATTCAAACACTTTATTGACTGCTTGCTTTGTCTCATCATTAATTCTGATACCCGCCATAGTGACGTCACCAACGAGCATCTAAACATTTTAGTTTAAACACATCTTACTTCCCTCTAATTTAGGCAGTCGTTCAAGCATTTCACTAATAGGAAAAGGTCACCGGCCTCTTTTTCGTCGTTTGTCATCGCATTGATAACAAAATGGAATTTGTGACAGTACGAATTAACTATGAAAATTAAACAGCAATACTTACCACTTTTTTAAAAAAAGCTACTCAAGGCCACCGATTTCACCACTCGTATCAATTGATCAGTTGTGGCTGTGAGAAACAATGACCCCTCAATCAATATCATTTCAGCGTAAAAAGGAAATAAAAAATTGTAGTACCCCTTTTGGTGGTCTTCGACCATGTTAAGCGCATCTTCTTCACTTATTGTCGTGATTAATAAAACTCATGTCAACACCATTAACTTCCTGTTGCCCATTGCCTATTTCAATCTATCATGACGATAAAATATTGGGTTTACCTTGCAGATTCGGCAACTTTTACTTTCAAAATCCTTTGAAAAACTTCGGTGGCTTCATTTCAAATGTATGGTGATATACACCTTGCGTTTGCTAGCAGTTTTGACATTTTTTATGCTCTTTTCTTATGTTGCAGTTGAAAAATCAAATTTCGACAATTATCGCGGCAAATGTCACTACCAAAACTTTCAAAATTACGATCTCAATTTTCAAAATTTCCATCAAAAGGCAATCTTTCAGTAACCGGAATTTTAAAAGCATGACGTATTTATTGAAAAATCCGCGCTCGTCCTGCTTTTATGTTCTTCCTGTAATTTATTGCTTATAAATGATACGTGGAGAGAGCATATTTTGTAAACCCTTTGGATTTTACGCTTACATTCAAAGGCAGGTTTTCAGTTTTGAAAACCACTTGTTAAAAAGGAGCTGCGAGTGTTTTAATAAACTCTGCATGAAAAACATAGGCATCCATTTGCCTCTCAAATAATCTAATCGTTCTTAATTTTGAAACCACTGTTACCTGAAACGTTTTGTTGTCCAAAAATTGGTTGTTAGGTACTCATTGAGGAACTCGCTAATAGTTTTGAAGAAACCTGTCATGGAGTGGCCAGGAAGCTCAACCTGATGATGACTATTTCTTAAATGTCTAGCTGATCAGTCCGGCAAGGCAACACAAGATAACATAACAATACAGTCTTGATGCGAAGTTCAAAAAATGACTATATATGAATAAACAAAAATATCGGTATGAAGTCGGCAGTTACTAGGTCTGGGTTTACACGTCTGTCAGACCTCTACGCGGGCTTAAAAACTTTGTGTTTTAAGTTTATGTCTCAGTAATACCTGTTATTTAGGTATACTGATTGCCAAATAAGTTATACCTGTACTAATGCTTAGTAATAGTACTATCAAAAGCATACCTTTTGCCTATAAGAGCTAATACATGCCACACAGAAAACTAGCTTGCATGATAAATTTATAGAAACGAATATGAAATTTGCTTCATAAACCTTTTCTCAATACTGAAGTTTTATAACTTAATTACCACTTTCCAAAATAAAACTTTGGAACTCTCAGGTAAAAATTACTTTAAAAGTAACTTTACCCGAGACTGAAATAGGGTAAATTGAGGTCAGAATTCATAGTTGGGGCCATAGCTCCCTGTACTTCCTAATATGAAATCAAGTTAAACTCTGGTACTGACTTGTGTGTGTAAGCTGCTGGAAGCAAAAAAAAAATTCCCCAAATCGACGACGAAATAGATTCGAAATCACATTAACGGCGAGATCGATTTCTTCCATGGGACGGAAGAATAGCTTGAAATGCAGGCTATTCGTTACCAACCAGTCAGGAAAACCTGGCTAATCAGCATCCAGGCGTCACCACGCGTAGATTGCCTTCTTGGACACCCTAGAAACTGTGCTGAAACGGTGCTGACTTATTATTTACTTGCCTTGAGTTATAGGGCCTTAAGGCATAAAGATCGGAGTGGTTCTCTGGTTTATTGGAATTTGGAAGGAAAAAAGTTCTTTAATTAACAAATGTCGCCAACTTAGTGGGGAAAAAGGAATAAACGTCTAAAACTAATGACTAGGGAGAATGGCTGGTGGAAAATGGTATCCACCATACTAGCGTTGACCTTCTACGAATGACAAGTGATAGGAGAGCGTGGCGAGAGATGATCACCAACGTCCGCAGCGGATATGGCACCTCAAGAATAAGAAAGGGAACAGGCTTGATCCATTGTGTATTTTTGTCTAGAATGTATCAAGGGATCAGATTAGTTTTTTGTCGGATAATTCGCACCATAACAAACCATTTGAGACACACTGGTCTATGCATCTAAATGTATATTTCAGTTTTTTAGGAATAACATACACACTTTGGCACTGTCGTGTAAATTTACGGTTCAAAAGCATTTTGCTTAAAATGTCTTGATACAAATGACGCAGTAGGTAGCGAACCATACCCAAATAACCGCTTTAATCAAGAATGGGTAAAAGTTCAAACGTAATCACTCTGTGCCTTTGCCAATCACGTGGGAAATAAATTATAGGCCTTCAAACTGTGGTTATCTGAAAGATGAGGCCCTGGTTTGGATTGATGAAACCGCTGGTACCTCTGGGAGTTACGTGGCAAATGTGATGGAGCCTTAAAAGATTCTGCAACTCATAGTGAAACATATCTGCTAAATACCACGTTTCTGATAAGGGCAAACAACGCTACGACTGCGTAAACGCTAACAGATTCTCTCAACATCTCTTTGCCACAAGGGATTACATATGACAAAGAACTCTTACTTATAATTGATGCGACATGCATAAAAGCATTGATGTATGCAGCCACCACACATGAAAAAGGTCTACAAAAATCTAGGCGGATCATTTCCCAAAATGGTACATGTTACCTGCGTTGCTCATAGACGTCACACTGTCGCAGCCGTGCTTAAACACTCCCTGACTGTGAACATATTGATTGCATTGGGCAAAAAAAGGAGATGTACGACGTCAGTGCGCTACCGGACAAACAACAGCAGGAGCGTTATGAGGTTTAAGTGACGAACGAGTTCCATACTGAGTGCATTGGGTAAAACGGTGTTTCTAAAAGCAGCGTGAAGAACACAGATATTGAAACGACCATTAATTCACAATATGGTTAAACCCCGAGTTTAAAAGCTAACACTAAAAAGTGAAAGAAGTTATTTTATTGAAGAAGACTATAACATTATAGGTAATAATTACTTAATAAAAGAACATTCCATTTTTTCTTACTGCACCTTGATTAATTCATTTCATGGAAGTGCAGCCCAAGCGATTTCAAGTCAAATGATTTATTGTTTTGTGTTTCAGAAGGTACTTCAGTGAAAAGTTCAAAAACAACAAAAACAAGAAGCCTTCTAAAATGCTTATTACAAATTTGGAA
Organism: Morbakka virulenta; assembly: GCA_003991215.1. Lineage (NCBI taxonomy): Eukaryota > Metazoa > Cnidaria > Cubozoa > Carybdeida > Carukiidae > Morbakka > Morbakka virulenta. The sequence goes on from RDPX01000050.1 coordinate 293,653, forward strand.
AATATCAGATTGCTACAGATATCATGTGAACCAGTCAATCAGATCAAAATACAAAAAAAAATAATTGAACTTCAAGAACACCGTGAAAATAACGAAAACTCATCAATCAAAGTAAAAGACAGTACGTGTACAACAACGCAAAGCAAACAAGTTTTCTTCCAGATTTAATCCACAACCGTACGTTTTAACAGCAAGAATAGGAAAATGAAACTGCACATCAGGATGGAATTTATCACAAGAAATATTTTCTTTTTCAAGTTGTTTGATCCCAATTGTTAAAAAGACAAGAACGAAAACAAAACAATGAATCTGTCAGAAAGAGGAACATCAAAATGATGAACTGAAGTTCGATACCTTGTAAGTAGAAGCCATTCTATACAAAGATTTCGAAACAATATTTTCAAGTAAAGTTAGAACATTTAAGTAAGTCTATTCTTAAATCTGACATTAAACAAAGGAGAGATGGAATGTTTTCATGTGTATTATTGATTGATATTGATTTAGTAATAGATATTAATAAACAGTTATAAACTGGAAGATTCATGGAAGATAAGTCATAAACTAAATTACGATAATAATAAAACAGGTTTCGCCAAGTTACTTCCATTTTTTGGTCGGGAAATTTTCCTGCAAATAAATCAACTAAAACAGGAAGATAGAGAAAAAACAACTTTGCAAGGCAGGTAAACAAAGCCGTGTGATGTTTCTGTGGCAAACATTATTCTATCTTTCAAATATCCTTAAGTTTTAAAAATACTTTGTTACATAAATTCAATTTATTTGATCAGCAGATATACAGGGCATTTGCCATGGTGACTCTCAAACAGGCAGACCCAGTGCCTGAAAAAAAGACTTCTACACGTGGATATAAAAAACAACTGAACTTTAAAGCAATATGTGTGGAGGGTTGGGGCATCCAACAAAACACAGGTTTACACAGAAACGGTTAAAATCTGGTTGCTGGGTATATCAACAAAAGAAATATATCTGTTAGGTCAACAAAACATATCTTCCGTCAGATGGTTGGTAATCATCATTATTTTATCAAAATGAGGCTGTCCAACCTGCTATTACTGAAACGCCGGGACTAATTTTCTTTCCAACAAACTTTCTATAGGCATTTCTATACATCTTAAACATATACCGCTAGCTTGGATAGAAATACACTCGGCAATAAGTGGGCATTTTTATGGGTCATCAACGTGGGAAGTTACACAAATCAGTTGTTAGCCTTGTTTTCTATTACCGTTGTAAATAGTAGTTCAAACAATATAACACATTATTACATATTTTACTTTCCTTTGGCGATTACTGTATTTACGGAAAAATAAATTATAACATACACAGTCTGGCAACCGTCTAATAATACAAATGAAAATCTTATCTTGGCAAGCAATGATGTTGGTGAGTCGGGCATCGACTTTGTGGAGAATTTATTTAGTACTCATATCCTGTGGTCTTATGGTGTGAGTTTAAGACCGTAAGCAGAAAGAGCAAACCATCACCAATAACCCCAGTTTAATACAAAACGTAAAAGGTTGATCCCAACTCGGAACGAATTTCCTAGTGCTTTAAATCCATGATTAACAACCAACATACCTAATAAGATAGTAAAACTGTAACGCCCTCAAAATAATTCGGGGGGTGAAAGTGGATTGTGAATAATATTAACACCTTGGCCCAGTGGCTGCCATTTTTTCTTGCAAAATAAGCTAAAATGAATTATACTATTTTGCAATTTGTATTGCAAGTTTAAAAAAATCCTATTAAAGCGTTCACCCTGCCCCGTTACTCCAATAATGCTAACTGAAAATGTACCAGCACAAAGCAACGACAGCAGCTCCTTGTATTCCATAGAAAAGGAGGCCCAAGATAAAAAAAATAAATACCAAAGGCTGCACATCCTTTCCGCCAACTTGCCACGTTGGAATTCCGAGTCCTGTGAGCCGCCTGTTAATGTCCTGAAATGGAGTTTCCCTCTGTCCTCCCTGCCCTTGTTGTGCATTAGGACCAAACCTACCCCCAAACATATTCTGCAATGGGTTACCTGAGGGGTAGTCCTGCCTTGCTTCATGACCACTGTTGGAAGATAGTGGACGTTGTTGACGCCGTTCCCACTCCTTTGCTCGAGGGTCATCGTCTTGCACGATCTCTCCATTGATAATCTTAACCATGTTTCTTTCAAAAGTAAGTTAATCGAATCAGCTCTTATATTTTTAGGTCAATTATTTATATCATACTCATTTGCGAATAAAACAAAATAACCTTTACAACTTCTTGGCAAGACATGGCTTCTTTTGCAGCTTTTTGTTTTTCTTAGCCTCATGTTGACAAAGAGGTCAATTAAACATTGAAGGAATTTTCTAAAAAAGCACAGTCAAAAATTTCATGTTTAGTTACATTTTCCAAACACCGACAATTCGAAATGTCATCTGATACTTGGAACCAACTTCAAGCACATAAAAGAAAGCAGGAAAGTTTAAAGGAAAGAATACTTAAACGTCGAAGAGAAAGAAAAGATCTAATTGATCCAAACATCGGAAGTCAAAGCCCCTCTTACAGTGATGCTGGACAAGTAGACGAAAAGACCGATGATTACTCCAGAAGCCCTATTATAACAGATGACATAGATATAAAAGAGGCAGCTGTCGAGATAGATGAGCATTTGGAAAAAGAAGTCATTCGTCTAATATTAAATGAGCTTTTTACGTTACCTGTTTCGGTGTCGGACATCTATGATAAAGTGTCCAATTCGGGCAGTAAGGAACTTGTCCAGGCGACTACCATAACAAAGATAAAGATAGTATTGGAAAAGCTTGCAGCACAGGACTTGCTTCATTTAAAGAAGAAAAGCTCGTCGTTTGTGATTACGGATTGTGAGTATTCAAAGTTAGAAGCTTTAATTGAAGAACATACCCCTAAAGTAAGGGAGAAAGCAACACTTGACAATACGAATTTTAATAACGACGTTAATTCAGAAAAAGTAATTTCGACCACAGCAGTCGTAAAAAGCTCAATTCCCACAGATCGAGGAGCGAAAAAAAAAGATGCAGTACAGTCATTATTGGCTATGCCAACAATGAAAGAGAAAGAAAACAGGAAGCTCGGTAAGCAATAATTCTTGCTCAAATTAATAAAATTAGTTAGTATCAGGGCATTAATATTTGTAGGAGGATAAATGCATCACCCATTTGAATTTTTTCCCCTTCCTATTTGGTATAACTATTCTTTTGCTCCTGATATCCTACAGTCGAGATAAATGAAGTATGAGTAAAGCATGATTGTTTGACTAATCAAGTACGATTACTTTTTTCCGACATAAACCTAGTTAAACTGTGTTTTTATGGAAACAATTCAAATGAAGGGGTGGTTCACATATTCTTACTACTGGTATCGGTCTTATCAGCTATACCCTATTGAATATTTTCTTCTAATATGTATTCACCTAAATTTTATTTTTATGCCTCTTTCATCTGTATTCTTTACCACAAGCAAAGAGAATCTTAGATCCAACATATAATGTTTCCATTTCATTGATTTGTTTATTGATATTTTCATAGTTTTGAGAGCAAAATGTAAATACACATTAATTGCTAATTAGTTGAAGTGTTTGCTCTTTTTTTTTTGCTGGTGTTAATCAATATATTTACCTTCTAAAATTACTTGTAGACTACTTAATGCTTCACAAATTACAACATTCTTCTGACTTAATGTTAAGCTGTAAATGAATACCCAGACTCCCTAAGACCATTTAGTTCATCCATTGGTAATGGTATATATAAGGCTGTCCCATTTTTATATTGTATGTATACCTAAATTGCATAGTAAATTGCCATGGATACACAGGTAGCTTCCAAAAGATTCACTTTTCCCCATTGTAAATAGACTGGCATCTTTAAGAGGTCAAAATGATTGAATGAGAATGGTATCAAAGTTATCATGAATCTATACTGATCACATACAGCCTTTATTGGTTTTAAGTAAGGCATATTTCATAAAACGTTGTTCAAGGAATCCAACAGGGTTGTATACTGTTACCTTGTGGTGGCATAAATATGATATGAAACAATTACAAGACCTTTTCAATAAAGTTAGCCCTAACAGAAAACAATTCAGTTTGAATATTATTGTGAAAAATATGGAAATGATGGTTATCAGCATGAAGTCCGTGAGCCCAAGTATTAAAATCAGCATAGGTGAAACAGAAATAGAGGAAATACTCATATTCATATACCTAATTTAACTAATGTCAGAAAAAGGTAGATGTGCTGAAGTAATAAAATAATGGATAGTGATAGCTAAAGTCACAGTTCAAGAAAATAAAGAAAGCATTGACATCAACAAAAACTATAGAGACAAGAAAATGCATTCTGCAGTGTTATATATAGCCATCTCTGATGCTTGGATTGTGTCAAAGCATGTGTACAAACACCTATCAGTACTCAGATTATGGGCAATTCATAGGATGTTAAAGATATCATGAACAAAGAATATTTCCAATAAAATATTGTTAATAGTATTTCATAAAAGAAAAATCTATTCAAGATCATACACACAACTACCCCAAATCTTTTGGCCACATTTTCCAACGTTGGGGCTTCTCACACAAGCCTCAATAAAAGTCTTAGTGGTAGGAATTTTCAGTTTGATAGGTATTGACCTTTGTTTTAACAAGAGTTAATGGTTCATCTTCATGGTCTTGCTGGCTATGCCTGACAAGACCTTACAGCTGTTAGGATACAAAACTTAACTCTAAAGATAAACCTTCCTTACCCTTGCCCTTTAAATTGTTGCTTCTTCAGCCTATTCGCTACCAATTTTTCCTGCATTAATCTCCCTCTCCTTACTTATGTACTGACTTACTTACCTACCACCATGGTGCCTAGACATGTTTGAAAAGCAAAAGATTTTTCTATTGTGAGACTTTTTCTTCAGAGTTTTCTCTTAATCATACCAACATTGCTGTGTGTATATTTTAAGTTCACCATCATGTTTAGACAGAAAGAAACTTTAAATTGGAATATTGTTGGATTTAACTACATAGAAATCACAAATAGTGGATTTGTTTGCTAGTGAATTTATCTTGAAAGGGTATGGCATTAAAACCCATTAGTTATTGTCATATTTGTGACTAACAGCAAGCAATATGAATGGACATATGAACTAAAGTAAGATTTTGTAAATGGGATTTAAAAGTCAAGGATGATCCTAAAATTGGTTGTATGAATTGAATGAAACAATATTGGGATGAGACTCAACCTAAACTTAATTACTTTACATAAAAAACTTACAAGATCAAGCAAGTTGAGTTAAAAACAAAAGGCCATTATGGCAATGGAACTCAGTGGAGCTCAAATAATGGAAAACAGCAATTCTGGCACCACCAAGGCTCCCAATAGTATTGATATTATCTATTTAATGCCTCAAGCAGAAACAGAAATTAATTTTGTAATAATGATACTGATGAAAACAATGTATGTAAAGCATTACTTAAAGTTACCACAGGAATTATGCTAGAGCCACCCAGGAAAGAATGAAGAATTGTACCATTTCACAAAACAGAAGAAAAAGATTCATTCAAAAGTTCTAAAGGTTACTAATGTTATCTCCTGGGAGCATTTTCAAATGATCAAGGTGGATATGAGCTACATAATTATAAAAATATCAACATCAATGCTAATTTGAATGAAATCATTGATGTTGCTGTAAAAATCAGCCATAAACAATTTGTAAACATATGAAATCTATCATAATAAAAGACTTGAGGAATGCAACATAACAAATCAAACATCAGATTTTAAAAGAATGAGATAATTACTGCTGATGCTATTGTGAGAGAGAATTTGTCGACACTTAAACAAGCTACACTATGGAATGTAAATTGTTCTTTATTCTCTATAGCACTGGTATGTAAGGTGATCAGCAATGACATAAAAAAAACTGGTAACCAAAAATTGAACCCAAATGAACTTAAATGGGTTTTGAACCTGACAAATAACACTGATAAAATAAGAAAACTAATCACTCATGCAAAAGTCATCATTCAGTGTAACAAATAAAATGGCTTAAGCAACCACCAAAAACTGTTGAAAACTAAACTTGAAAGGAAATTTGGAAATAAAAAAATGCAAACTTTTGAGATAAAATTAACTTTATTGAAGCAAGAACCAATACGCAAGTCAAAAAAAACAAAGATCAGAAGAGACTACAAAAGTGAAAACAAATCAAGCAGTTTTCCAGTGAACTGAAAAAGGCATACTGATTGTTCAAGAGTAAAAGCATCAAAACAAAAACCATCCCAAAGAAAGAAGAAACAGAACATGTATGGAAACAAATATGGCAAGACAACACCAAGTTCAATCACAATGCTAAATGGCTTGAGACTCTCAAGAACACGTACTGTTAAAATGTAATACCAATGAATTAGAACATTGACAGATTTGAACTCAATAAGTCACCTGGCAAAGAGAAAATAACACCGTCCTGGTACAAAAACTTAACAAGTTATAGAGATATATTAAAATCTCATTTTAATATCCTAATCCATGATGATAAAGCACTACCTCAATGTGAGTTTGACCGTGCAAAACAGTGGTCAAAGTTGTTCCACATATTATAAGCTCCTGTTCTTTGATGTCTGCTAGATACTACCTACCAATCCAACATGATGAATTGGCAAAGTATATTCTTAAACCAATCATTCAAAAGAACAACCCAGAACACTTGTACAGAGTTTCTAGGGATCCAATATACATTTAAAAAATTGACAACTTTGAATATTGGTGAAACCTACTGATAAAAACAATAATGAAAGCACCACACAACAAGCCACAATTACTGGTATGGGACAATACATATAAAACATGTACAATTATAGAGGTCAGCTGTCCAGCAGGAGCAAACTTCAGAAGAAACAATAATTATGGAATCCTAGTTCGTTATATGCAAATCATGTACCCAACTTAGAAGTTTGAAATGACACCAATCATTGTAGGATCACTTGGATATGTGTCAAAGTGCCATAGAGATAACTTAAAAGACCTGGGGTTTGATGAAAAAGACATTAACATTCACATTCACATGGTAAAGTGAAAATTTGCAAAACCTTTTTTTTAAGTTGTAAACTATATTCTAAAATAAACTAAACTATAATGTAAACTATATTCACAGTTTAAAATTTTGACAATATTGGTAACAATTAGTGATTTTCTACACCAATCCAATTGCTTAGGTCTCAAAATGACTGTACACACTTCAATTATTTTAGCTAATAGGTTTTACTGTATTTTATTTTGTTTTCCATTGTTTTATTTTTGTAAATCATGTTCCCTTGATGAAAACTAATTATTTTTTTCTTGTAAATCCTAGGAAGAAATGAATTTTATCAAAGGTTACTTACTTATTTACTTCCATACTTACTTTCTTTACTTACTTTACTTTCATGTGCCACTTTTTTTATCTCAAATTGAATCAACTCAACATTGTATTACAGCTATAAATTATATTTCATCATTTTGACTACAGTTATGATTTAAACAAGTCCACAGCAGATATTACAATGACAGGGTATGACTTTTTGTTACTGTTAGTTAAAACTTCAATCTTTAGACTGATCCCATTTTGAAAAATTGAGGTACCCCCACAAAGACTTATGGTGACAAAATTGCTGGATAGTTTTTAAGACTTAGGGAAATTCAATGAGTTAAAGAGAATCATTAAATATAATATTTTGAAACTGGCCATATGTAATACTGTTGTGTAGGATGGCAAAAAACATGGAAGAGTCTCTTGCAGACCAACGACTTGAAAGTCAATGCAAATAAGTAGATGATCCATACTTCTACAATGGTTAGGTGCTTACAAGGCAAGTTAGCAGTCACTGTGTAGGGTAGGTAATGATAACCAACCCTAGAACCCTACCTTGTAAATTCATGGAATGTCTAAAAGCAAGAAAAGAATAACAATGTGAAGGACACTGGAAATGGGATCTTGTTTGGTAGGGACTATCTTTCTTTGTAGGTGATACCTGATCATCTTCTTGATACCACAGTAAATACAACAACATCAAACATGGGCATGTGGATTGTAAGAATGATGAATCAAAATGGAAAAATGGACAACACCTTAAAAGAAATGGAATGGTTAACCATCAACATCCTGGGTCTATGTGGAGTGAGGTGGCCTGGAGCAGGGAAAGTTATATAAGAAGAACCACATTTATATACTTGGATGGAACAAATAATAAATATGAGCATGGAATGGGAATGTATCTCAGTCAAGGACATGCTAAAAGTCACACTGGCATCTGGTGAATCTCTTACAGAGTTATGCTAGTACATCTTCTTTGCAAACCATTTGACACAGTTGTGATACAATGCTATGCCCCCATAACTGGCTGCAACAATGATGAAATAGATACATTTTATGATCAATTAGATATGGGAATGAAACAATGTAAACCTTGTGACATAACAATAGGATGGGATACTTCAATGTGAAAATTGGACAAAATGAAGATGGCAAAAACTGTTGGAAAGTATGCATTGGAACAGAGAAATGAATGAGGTGAAAGGTTAGTGGAGTGGTGTAAAGAAAATAGAATGATTGTAACAAACACACATTTCAAATATCACTCAAAAAGCTGTACACATGGAAGAGTCCTTGAGATGGCTGCCAGAACCAAATTGATTTCATATTAACAAAAGAAGACTTTAGAGATACTGAGCAAAGAGTAAGGATGTATCCAGGTGCTGGTTGGAAGACTGATCATGTACTGCTCAATGGAAGAATCAGAATAAAGTTTTTAAAAATTGTTGAAGAAATCAGAAAATTCCTACCAATCAACTTCAGTTAAAACTTGTGAAAAATGTTAATAATGTCAAGACAAACTTTTATCAAAATGTATCAAGGAATGCCACCATCAAAAGATACACATAGAAGTCTCTACAGAATGCATTAATTAAGGCAGCAGAGCAAAGTATCCAAAAAAATGAGAAGGCCTTAGAAAATAAATAGATGATTCAAGAGATACTGGAAAAGATGAAGAGAGAAGGTAAGCAACAAGTAGTCAGAAAATAAAATGAACAAAGAAATCAGAAAGATGTGCAAAAGAGCAAGGAAAAATAACTGGAAGCACATTGTGCAGAAATTGAAGACCTTGAAAAAAATGATACACAAAAAATCCATTAGAAGGTAACACAAATTATATACAGAAGAAAGAAAAATCTGACAACCTGTATTAAAAATGAAGATGACTTAGCTCTGATGAATGAGGAAGTGGTAAAGAAAAGGTGGACTGTTGACATTATAGGTTTTTATGCTGATGATGGAGGAAAGAATTACCAGAAAGAGAAAGCTGATGAAGGGGAGAGCAGTAACATTAACAGAAAGCAAGAAGGCAGTGGATTATATGAAAAGTGAAAAAGCTATAGGAAATGATAACATCACATTTAAATAGAAAAGATTACAGAAATAGCAAACAATGTGCACAACTTGGGAAAATGCTGGAATTATTTTGCATAGCTTTATGTGAACAGTCTGAGACAACAAATTTTAATCATCATAGGACCATAAGTTTGATGAGCCATGTAACAAAGATTTTTTTCAGAGTGGAATTAAATTGTGTAGAAGGAAGCATCAGGAAGAATATATAATGTCAACAGTTTGGCTACAGACCAGGAGAAGAGACAAGTCTTGTGATTTTATGCTTAAGGACAATAATGGAAAATGCATAGAAAAGCAAAAAGACCTATACATCTGTTTTATAGTTAATGTGAAGGCATTTGAGTGTGTAAGCCATGAAGAGCTGATTAAGACATTGGAAGAACTAGAAATTGATGGGATCTAAGATGTTCTAAGTTTGATTAGAAACTTGTATAGGGATAAAAGAGCTGCCATCAGATTGAATGAAGGAGTGGATGAATGGATCATAATTGAATAGGGTGCCTGAAAAGGTTGTACTTTGTCTCCTGATTTATCCAATATTTGTGGAGAGAAACATCTAAGCAATATTAAGACATGTGCAGGATTACAACTGGGTTGAACAAACAACAACATTTTGGAATATGAAGATGATACAACTTTGATAGTTGACTCAAAAGAGAAACTTCAAGAACATGCTAACATTGTGTCAGTAGAAAGTGAAAAGTTATGAGTGGCAATAAATGGAGAGAAGAACGTCTCGGTGGTATGTACAAAGAAATCACAAATACCAATATATCAGTTGATAGTGAACAGAAAGAAAGCTGCAAGTATCTAGAAACCTGGACAGTCAAATAAGGATATCTGATATAGGATTCAATATCATTGAGATAGAATTAAATGGGAAAATGGTGAAAGGAAGGCAAATGATGAAGATGCTTGACTGAACAAAGGAAAGCCTGAATATGAGGAAGGATGTAGAGCTTGGGAACATTGTGAGAGACAGAAAAGTGGAAAATATAGGACAAAGACTGAAAGACAATCCACAAATTCCTACAGCATGTTATCTATAGTACATGAAGAAGAAGATGTAATATTGTGATCAAATCCAAGGAAGCAAGGAATGGTGACATGAAAAGTAATTCATGTACCGCAATGTGTTTTGCCGATTTTTGCAAAATGATGTAAGTGTGTCACTTCTGGGTTGGTGGAAACAACAAATTAATTAATTATTGCTCTTGAAATGCAAGACACCAAGCAGTTTTTTGCAGCACAAGGATAAAAAACAACTCTTAGATCTTCTGGAAATGTTATGCTCGTCTCAGTGACATTCTATTTATTGCTATCAGTGTTTTTAGATTCTTCACATCATCAGATTTACTCTTTTAGCCCCCTTTATGACTCAAGTTTTGAGGTCATATACAGAATGGGTGAGAAAATTGTATTAAGAAAGAGCACACTAGAATTTTGCAATTTTTAAAGTCACATCTTTTTTGACTAGATGGGTATGTAGAGAAAAAGAAAAACATGGGAAAAGATAATAAAAACTGGGCTTGGTGCTAGAGCATTTGAATAGTGTACATATCTATGTACTATCTATCTATGTATGTATCTATCTATCTATCTATCTATCTGTCTTTCTATCTATCTATGTGCCATTTCATTTCATGTTGGTGAAAGTATCAGTCCAATTCCTTCTGTCATTTAATGCTTGCAGTACTTTTAATGTTGTGCAAAAATCTCCGATTTATCTGGTAGAACTTCTAAAAGAAGTCATCCTTACTCTTCCACTGACTTGTCTTCCTTTAACTTTTCCTATAATTGAAAGATAATTTAGTAAATTAGACAATGGATAATAGTAGGTATGGTACAACCACTTTTATTGTGAACATGAAAGAAAGGTAGCCATAGTTTTAGCAACTCGTGTAGATAGTGTATTTTAGGATGGCAATAAGAATATTGTGAAAAATATTGTGAACAGCATGAAAAGATTTTCAAGCCAAGTAGAGAATGCCAAATTAAGTTTATGTATCTGGGCAGGTTACTTAAGGAAGCACCAGATGGGGGTGTCATTCGTAAAAGACCAGATGTACAAAAAATAAATAATTAATAGTACCAAAAATTGACCTTGTAAAAATCAAATAATGATGAAGGATAATGCTGAAAGATGTTTTATCATTAGTCATTGGTTAGCTGGTTCAACTATGCACCAAGTAAGGTCAAATGTTTGGTATGAGAAATGGTGAGCAAGCTTTGCGTTCAAAGACATAATAGTAAAGAACCAGAGTATTGCATTCCAGAAACCTTAAAACTATCCAAAACTATGGGCTCTTAGTTCACACTGATGCTGCGTATCGCAACTTTCTATGTGATGGTTTATAGAGTGGACACCTATTTCTGAGTACCCTAAGCAATGAAATCGTTCCCGTTCATAGTGGTGGAATTTTGGTATGTAACTGAAACTGGAAGGATTGCTCATTTATTGTGTATAAGATACTTCCAGAGCTTTCGTCATAAGCAATCAGGGACAGAGATTCATCAGTCACCACACCCATACGTCTTCCCTAGGGCATCAGTGGACAGCTAAGACGAACCCTTGGAAATCAGAATATCAAGTGTTTCTTTCTCACAACATCCACCACCAGGACGATACTCTCAAAGCCAAAGGATCCAGGTCCACTTGAAGAGAGAAACAATATAATTTACACCGAAAGTCATGAAATAGCGGAGCACTGCTGGACAAAAGATCATAGCTTTCACTAGGAAAATAAAAAGGTTCTGGACAGGGAAATAAATACCACAACAAGAAAAGTAAAAGAAACCATTCACTCCCTATAGCACAGCAATCTTATCAACAGTATATCTTACAGTCTTCCAGAAATATGGGATCGAGCATTACAGGAAAAAGCCTACAACAAACACAAGGTAGTTATGGCCCCGCTCCTCAAAACAACTCGATCCCTGTTGCCAAGTAGGTCCGCATTATCAAACTAGAAAATAGCAATGCCTAATTACTTCAGTAGCCTAGGAAAAGTATCTCTCTAAACGTAGCTTAGAAAGCTTGCGACTCACGATATGATAAATACCCAAAATTAGCACTAAAATATAGTTTATTGTAGATACCAAATTGCTTTGTTTCTTTTGTTTTAACACATACGATACATGCATTTATATATTAGGCAACAGAAGTAAACAGTAGGAAGAACCAATGAAGTTTTATTAAATGTTAAATATTTATTAAAACTTAAATTTTCGTTTCACTAACAATACCACTTTATCAACCTGCCCCCCAAAGATAAGCAAATAACTGGACAGAAGGAATCTACAGGAAATGGCAAAGGGATACATGATAAGAACGGAAACTTGCTTTCTGATAGTGATAAAGTTAAAAGATGGCTGTGAGAGCTTATTGAGATTTTATGAGAAGAAAAGGAAATTATTAATACTGGAAATAGATTTTGAAGAGAAAAACGACATGGATAGTTTCAGTAAGGAAGGTTTGTTAACAAGGGACGTCATGATCTCAGTTTTTTTATTTAAAAAATGGGAAAATAATTAGACTTGACAGAATGCCAGCGTAAATCTGAAAATATTTGGTGCTGAACTGATAAATCTTTGTCAATATGTATTAAGGGCAAATGGCTTGCATGCTTCCAAAAGGCAGAGTTAATTCCTCAACAAAAAGTTAATGCCACAGCTTGTGAAATCTACAGAACGATAAAGCTAATGACTTATATATTCAAAATTCGCAGTGAAAATGATAGCAGTGAGTTTGGATGGACAGACTGATTTACAAGTTACAAAGTTACTATTTTATTATAAAGAATCAGCTTAGATTTAGGAAAGGATAAAGTACAATGAAAACTATGAAAGTGATGCTTTTTCTAAATAATAAGCCGGTAGTGGTAGGGCATTGTGTGATTGTATTATTGGATTTTGGCTGAAGTCATTTTGAGCAATAAGAAAATATAGTTGTGTAATTGGCAGGGGAATTTGTCAGAGATGCTTGTTATCTCCACTTTCCCTGTCTATTTGGAGAGATTATGAGAATGCTATGGAAGGGTCTGAAAAAGCTTTTGTGATAGGTTGACGGTCCATAAGAGATGTGATGTTCAGATGATCAACCCATGTTAGTTGAAACAGGAAGTAGATTGCAAAGGGTGATGAACAGATTAATCAACACAGCATTGTCATTAATAAAGATCAACAGAAAAAAACACAAAGGTTATGAAAATAGCAAGGAAGGATGGTAGCATGGTAACATTTATATATATATATTTATATCAATGGCAAAAGGATAGAACAAGTGACAAAGATCAAATACTTGGGTTTACTGATTATGGAAGACGGCAAATGTGATGCCAAGATTAAGATCTTAAGTTGTAATGGTGAAAGACAATATTTTGTAAGCTGGTCGGTATTAAAGTTGAAAGGCATTTGTATGTCGAGTGTTACAACTACAAAGATAAAACCATTGATACTGTCTTCACCGAAAATCTCAACTACTGTTTCATTTTGTGATGAACTTTAAGGTTAGTCGAGCTGAGTCTTATCGTCACTATCCTAAACAACTGACACTTTATGTTTAAGAAGCATACAAGACATTAGTCACTAAGTGTATGGAGCAGTTTGGGGAAGATAGGAAAGAAAACAGGGGGAGAGGTTAGGCAAAGAAATAAGAGTTGAACACATTCAAGTCGTATGATAAAGGAAAGCACTCGGAAGCCAGAGAATTTCACAATCTACCTGCCCGAAAGGGGATAACACATTCATATAAAGATTTATTACAACGAAGAGCAACAACTGCATAGGGATAGAGACGTTGAGAGAGACATCTCACAAGAGACACAGCAGAATGAGGTGGTACCAACGAGAAACCCTCATTGGAACACTTGCTATGATAAAACCTCTCAGGCAGATGAAGGTAGAATTAGTAATCATTACAGCTAAACAGTGGCCTTATGTAATATAATATTTATTACTGTAAGAAAGATTGGCTTTGGTTCAAGCCATCAAGGTTTGTGAAAAATCCTGCAGTGAAAAGTGAGCTTTGAAATAAGCTCTTGTTTCTGTTTCTGTAACTTTAATGTAATTCTTGGTAGTACAATAGAAGATTTGTGATTGCCCAGCTTTAAGTTTTATTTTTTCTTGTATTTCAGGTGAGGAAATAATAGAGCTTCTCAATCAACCAACTGCAAAAGAAATATCACTTATGGAGAAATTTAAATCCCAAGGAGGAACGAGTGTTAAAGAATTTTGTTTATATGGAACTCGTGAAGACTGTAAAAAACAAAACATTGAATATTCAAAATGCTCTAAGCTTCACTTTAAAAAAATTCTCCAAAAGCACACAGATGAAAGCCTTGGAGACTGCTCATTTTTAAATACCTGTTTTCATATGGATACTTGTAAATATGTCCATTATGAGATTGATTATTCTGCATGCCCAGGTGCAGACAGTATGACATCTACTGCGAGATCGTCGAGTGGGATTACAGATACTGTAGTACCAGTTGAGAGACAGAAGATTATTTTGTTTCCGCCACAGTGGGTTCAGTGCGATATACGTAAGCTTGATATGGAAGTATTGGGAAAATTTAGTGTTGTTATGGCAGACCCTCCTTGGGACATTCATATGGAGCTCCCGTATGGTACGATGTCAGATGATGAAATGCGAAATCTTAACGTCCCACAACTTCAAGATGACGGGTACATCTTTCTTTGGGTGACAGGGAGGGCCATGGAGTTGGGGCGTGAGTGTTTGGACCGATGGGGTTATCAACGGTGTGATGAGATCATTTGGGTAAAGACGAATCAACTGCAAAGATTAATTAGAACAGGAAGAACTGGCCATTGGATAAATCATGGGAAAGAACACTGTCTTGTTGGTGTGAAGGGAAATCCAGTCAATGGTTTTAATAAAGGGATGGATTGTGACGTTCTTGTGTCAGAAGTAAGGGACACTAGTCATAAACCAGATGAAATTTATGGTCTAATTGAAAGGTTAGCACCAGGAAGTAGAAAAGTTGAGTTATTTGGAAGACAACACAATGTCCAACCAAACTGGATCACATTGGGTAACCAATTAAGAGGGGTTAATTTACTTGATCCGGAAGTGGTTGTTAAATTTAAGGAAAAATACCCTGATGGTAACTGTCTTCTTCCAAACACGTAATTAATGAAATCACGGGGTTTTCTACTGTCCGGCTTTGCTTTTATGAGGGTTTGTCGTCCTAATACAAACCAGGGGCTGAGCATTAAAAGAAAAAAATAGCCACTGAACACTGCGATTTTGTTGCCGAAAGAAAGTTACAGTCTTTGAAATCGGAAGTGAAACAACGACAAGATACATTGGGGAATTGAAAAGAGAGTGAAAGGAAGGTTTATTATATTTTGTATCCATTTTTTTGGCGCTTGTCGCCGTTGAAAATGTTGGATCGTCCTTTCATCGCAGGAAAACATGTAAATAGAAGTCCGAAAATCTACCTGTGTACCACTATTACATGGCATAAAATATAATTTGCTTTTATTTGGGTGGAGTTGTAACAATCTATGCCTGCTAAGAAAAAATTTTTGTTTAGTACAATTTTGACTAAAACTTTGTATGTGTAAAATTACTCTTCTTGACTGCCTTGTGCGTAAACCTTGTATATTGAAATAGAAACGAACGATGGCAACTCTACTGACTTAGAAAGCTGTACTGTACAATGTCAGAGGTAACAAACGCCCAAAGGGTAACAACCTGCCTACCACGCGGTGGACTGTCAATTCCTGTGTGTTTGTTATATTGCATAGTTACGCCAAACGCCACGCCATTCGTCAAAGTTCCTGGTAGCTGTGATGTTTGATGTAGTGAATACTTGGCAGCGGAACGGTGCAGGACAGGATATAATGTGGAAAACGTGACGTTGGAGAACTAGAAGAGGTAAAGAAATTTGCATCGTAAGAAACTCGTTGAGATTCTTCTCAGTAGAACCAACCTTAAGCTCTTTATTGTCAGCACTGAGCACAAGGATTGGACAGCAAACATGTTCAAAGCGTGATGAGACTGAAAGCATGGCTGTTATCAGCTCCCATTTGTCAACGAGACTCTCACCAACTTACTTACTTTTCTTAATTTCCATGGGCGCTTTGCTGCCTGTTGGTGTCGATGACTCTCCGCGTTAACTGTGGCCACTGTGTCCTGTTTTGAGCTTTTCTCGTGGAAGCAGATAGACTGGTGTTGGTCCATGCAGTGATTGCGTCGGTCCATGTACTGACTGGTCTGCCCCGCTTGTTCTGCCCATCAGCAATGCTAAATACTACTCTCTTAATCAGGAGATCATCAGTTATACAATAGATGTGCCCAAATAGGCCAAGCGTTCTTGAATTGGTTGTCTGCTTCATGCAATCCCCTGTAGGTATTTGATGCAGAAGCGCGTCATTTGTGATTCGGTCGAACCATCTGATGTTCACCAGACATCTGTAGCAGCGAAGTTCCAAGTCCTTAAGCCTGCTCCAGTCTTCAGCTCAAAGAGTCCAAGTTTTCCATCCAAAGAGTAAAAGGTTGAATATGCAAGAGCATAGGACTGCTGTCTTGGCTCTAATTGCTATGTCCTTGCTGCTCCAGGTCTTGACGAGTGCGCTATAAGTGAGAGCAAGTCAGCGTCTGATTTCTGTAGTGATCTTGCCATCTGTTGTCACTCGACTTCCAAGGCAGTCAAACTCCCTGACTGTCTCAATCACTTACTCATTAAGTAAGATCGCTTAATCACCCTCCTCAGTGATGCCCAATTCCACCATCTTGGTCTTGCCAACATTTATCTTAAAGTCCGTAGGTTTTTGCCTAGCCACTGACGTGGTCAAAACTCCTCTGGCGAACTTTAGTAGATAGTTCGATGAGATCAATGTCGGGCTATTTCACGTTGGTGAATTGTCATCCGTGGATTGATATTCCTTTAGATGCCTCTTCAAAAGGTTGCATCACGTGTTCGAGATAAATAATGAAGAGAAATGGAGGAATAGGATTGCTTTGCCTGACTCCTTTCTCCTCTTAAAACCAAATTCCCCAATGCCACATCGCATTGAACAGCTGCTTTTGCGCTTCGGTAAACGCTTTTCAATACACCGATCAACTTTGAAGAGACTCCATAAGACTTCAGGACGTTCCGGAGCACTTCATGACGGACACTTAAAAGGCCTTTTTTAAGTCAATAAACTGGTGCTATGTTGTTTTGCTCTGCTTTCTTGCTAGTGCTTAAGTGATCGGTCTTAGTGTAGGCATTTGTTGAACAGTACTTCTGTCACGTCGGAAGCCTGGTTGCACGTTTCTGAGAGAAAAGGCTCCAATTGATGCCTTAGCTGTTCAAGAACTACAATAAGAAAAAATATGGACATGTGTTTGATGATCGACAGGGTGCAATAGTTGCTGCACAATGTTGTCTTCCTTCTTGGGCAAAGTGATGTTTGCTTTTGTCCAATCTTCTGGGATGACCTCTTGTGGAAGTACCTCCTCTTCATCTTCTTGAAGTACTTCAGTGAAGATCCCGTATGGTCCAGGGATTACTTAGCTAGGGTCCAGGGATTACTTAGCTAGGGTACAGGGATTACTTAGCTAGGGTCCAGGGATTACTTAGCTACGTTTACTTAGCTAGACAGGATGCATTGCTCTTCTTCGGTGGGTGTAGAAGCAATACGGTGAAGAGCTTGCCTAGCCAAAGCAGACTTGCTTTGAGTCTTCCCTGTAAAGCTCACTGTAGTATTCTGTTCATTTTTCTGAAAGTTGCTTTAAACTTACTCTCGCCAAGGCAGGGGATAAATCTGCTTACATACCTGAACGCGGTGAAAATNCAGGGATTACTTAGCTAGGGTCCAGGGATTACTTAGACTAGGGTCCAGGGATTACTTAGCTAGGGTCCAGGGATTACTTAGCTAGGGTCCAGGGATTACTTAGCTAGGGTCCAGGGATTACTTAGCTACGTTTACTTAGCTAGACAGGATGCATTGCTCTTCTTCGGTAGGTGTAGAAGCAATACGGTGAAGAGCTTGCCTAGCCAAAGCAGACTTGCTTTGAGTCTTCCCTGTAAAGCTCACTGTAGTATTCTGTTCATTTTTCTGAAAGTTGCTTTAAACTTACTCTCGCCAAGGCAGGGGATAAATCTGCTTACATACCTGAACGCGGTGAAAATTCTGGGTAATACTTGCAATCTTTAATAAAGAGGGCTAACCAAAAGTTACATTCCTAATACTCTTTGGTCGATATTGCCCCAACCCCACACCGTTCGGTATAACATCCATGCCCGAAATATTCATCAAATGTATGGATAGTGTTTTGATGCTATTCTTGGAGTTGTGAAAAACAAGGAATACATTTCAGTACATGGGAAAACAGTAAAAAACCACGATTTGAATGTAAAGTCTGTCATCAAGATCTTCCCAGATCAACCTCATTTAGATGCAATTTGGTTGAAGTTTAATACTATTACATTTAGTAAGAACCTGACTCAAATACTGTTAGAAGTTATTGGATTATTTTTATCATCGGATTTTGCTCAATCGCTAATCACAGCTTTGGATTTTGCTTTCATTTCTCTGCTAGAATCAACATCAGTTGATTAACCGTGTACTAACAAAATACGCAAGTGTTTATCTGGAACACAAAGAGGAAGTACTTTTTAAATAAAAGAATAAACATTTTCCTGTGTTTAAATATTCTTGGGATTATATCATTTTGACCCTCAATATATATTAAATTTTATTTTTATAAGATATTTTATGGGTATTAATTTTGGGTACCAGTACTAGGATAAATAAAAACTTCAAAACTTCTTATGTTTCGGGGAGATTAAGGCAAAAGAAATACAATATTCCATCGATAACAGATATAAAATAGATTCGCTTTTAGCGAAAGGAATGTTTAAGAGAAGAAATATCATTATGTTTACGCTGGTTTGAATAATGGGCAGCTGAAAAAATGATATGCCGTATGTGTTTAGGCTTAGATTCATTCTTGATGAACAGATAGATAGATAGATAGATAGATAGATAGATAGATAGATAGATAGATAGATAGATAGATAGATAGATAGATAGATAGATAGATACTTCACTCTACATTTCAAGTCATCTGAGCCTTAAAATTCTAATAAAATAGCTTTTTAGAAAAGGTGTTAACTCTTACAAAATTTATGTAGTAACACAACATACATACATTATACTTAGCCGCTAACTAAAACATTTATTAACACATTATTAACACTACAGTGGAATCCCGCTATAACGAACCCCGCTTATAACTAACTTCCCGCTATTACGAACTAAAAGTCCGGTCCCTTGGATTATGGCAAGTAAATACTACTGAAAATACTCCCTGTATAACGAACCCTCAGTATAAACCAACTTTCGTTATTACGAACCAAATTTCTGGTCCCTTCATCACAAATACCCCCTGTACAACGAACTTTTGAGAAAACTAACCGTGATCGACTGTGGTTAAAACAGATAGAAAACATAAGTTAACCTTAATCTGTCAGTCTAATTAAAGTGTAAAGGTGTTATGATGGCCAGGCATGTGTTGTGTCTCTGTTATGTCCAGTCGACTGTACTGTACTAACTGATGTGAAAAGAAAAAAAGACAATAATATCCGGCAATATTGAATCATTTCATCAAAGATTCTTTTTTAATGTATCAATGAATCTAATCTGTCCCTCAAATTGTAGCGCACACGGAACTTGCATACCCTCACTGTCTCCAAGGTTCACTGGTTTCCCTGAAATTCGTACAGAGCACTTGGCATAGGCATTACTCCTTAAAAAATAGAAAATTGTTTTTGCAAAACGTCCGTTAAAGCCTTTTTTCAAATGTCCAACAACTCTGGCATCTTTTAATACACAAACAGCATATTTATCCGTTGGGTTGGCTTGTTGTCTGAGTTTCCAAAATTTCATTCACAGTCGGGGTCCATAAGCTTCTGTAAGCATGGTAACCTTAAACATAAGAATCAACTTCCCAATTTTTTGTTATGACGATGGGCAAATCAACATCAAAGGGAATTTGAACATCAAGTGCTGGTTACTTTTTTTCCATATCTTCTTTTACGGCTTCGACGATTTTAGGTTGAGGTATCCAAATCAGTGCCATTGTATGCTAGGTCAGTGATATGACAGTAGTTTTGTAATTAGGTTTCGATCGTTACATCTGCTCATTGGAGTGATGAGTGCAACTCATAATTAGGTGACGAGGTGTCAAATAAATTCATTACAAAATAAATAAGGGATCATTCATTAAGTAAGCAGTTGCTCTACACGCTTGCTAGGCTACAGTTAGTTGATCAAAATATCGTAAGATGGCTGATAAAGTAAAAAAGACAAGAAGTACACTTCCAATTAAAAAGAAGTACCAGGCTTTACAAGATATTTCATCAGGGATACCAAAGACGTTAGTAGCAGAGAAATATGGAGTGCCAAGAAACACAGTATCAACCTGGCTTGCAAACAGGGAAAAAATCATGGCTGCTTATGAAT